>JACEGR010005249.1:0-75772 GCA_014170235.1 Listronotus bonariensis
TTGGCGGAAACGTTTGTCTTGAGATATTCATCATCAGACTTGAAATTAAAACTAATCCTATTTACAATATTCCACACAATTCTTGATTTAAAGCTAAAGTGGCACACAAGATTTGATTTTCACCTTTAAAATCCAGTTTTTACGTTTTACATTATTTTATTGAATCATTGCATAGTGCCATGAAGCCCTATGTGTATGTATGTTGGCATTATCAAAGAAAAGCCACGCAATTTAATGCAAAAATAATGTAAAACGTAGAAAACGGGGTTTTAAAAAGGTGAAATCAAATTTGTGTGGACATTTTAGCTTTAAATCAAGAATTGTGTGCAGAAAGAAGAGGGAATATAGTGAAATAAGCTTAGTTCAAATTTGAACTTTGATGATGAATATCTCGAGAACGAAACGTTTCGCCAAAAAATTTCAGGTTCGGATCAGCGCCCCAAAACCCCGTACCAATTTCGTTAAAATCGGGTTCCGCGTTGCCAATAGTTAATTTGTCACTGGCTAAAAAATAAAGTTACTAAAGTTTAGTGCATGCATGATCTGCTGTTGTATTTTATAGGATTAAATATAAAATAAATATTCTAACAATTTTATACCTACGAATTTTTATCATCCTTTCGGTCTAGAAAGTGCAGAAACAAAAAAGAAACTAATAAAAAGTATTGCACTTGAATTAATATTTAAATATTACAACGAAAATCCTAATTAAAACCTAAAAATATACAAAAACGTTTGGCATAGAAAAAACTACGCTTCTATACCGGGTGCCCACAAGATTATTATCAAGCATGTTATTTACTTAAGAAGCTTTACACGACTTTTATTGAAGTTCTTTATTGCCGAAAATCAATTTCTGTGGTACTTCCGGTTAAACCGGAAATTGTATTTTAACGGTGATAGGATATAAGGTTCATTTAATATGTGTAAAAATCGCATTAGCCCGTTTTGCAGATGATACTACAATTTTGTGGCATAATAAAATGTAATGATTTACACAAAAATAATTGAAAAGATATTTTAATAATTTAAACAATGGTGTGATTCAAATTTACTTTCTTTAATATAAATAAAACAAATATATTGACATTTAGGTGTAACCTTAATAATATCACTTTAAATAATAATGATATTAATAATCCTCTCATTTACTAAATTTCTTGGTATTTATGTAAATAAAGACCTTAATTTTTCAGAACATATTGAAAAGTATGACAAAAAATTAGCTCAGGCCGTTATGCTCTAGAATTCTTCTCACTGAACTTGATTTTCTACTACTGAAAACTAGTTATTTAACCATTAATTGAATCAATAACAAGATATGGTATTTGTTTCTGGGGAAACTCTAGTCAAAAATCTGTTAAGCCCAGTTTTTATTTTGCAAAAATGAGCAAAGAACTATTTGCAAAATACAGAAGCCCTTAGGGAATCTTGCAAACCTTTATTTATTAAACATGTAAAGATATTAGACACCGACATTCTATTTTTATATTGGAAACCTGTTTGTTTAATATATATAAAAATATTGGTGTTACATATATAATGAAAAACTCTTTATATAATTTTAGAAATATCTCCTGATCCCCATATATTTTCAATAGACCTGCGTTCAAGAACTTTTTTACCCCACACTGGGAGAATTGCTGTACACCTTTGCACATGCACAGTTGTTATAAAGGTTAGCATTTTGTTTAAAACCCAATATAGTGTTGGCAACATTGACAAAATTAGCAGTATTTTAATAAATATAGTGGTTGCAACACTGAAAACGTTTACCTATGCGGTGACAGGGTCACACTCATCCTACTTAATTTATAATTTTGGGATTTCCCTGATCGTAAAATATCCAGGTAACGGTCGACCGTTATCAGATATAGTTATTTGGTATTTGGTGTTTCATTTGTGCGTTGTGAGTAATTCTGGTGTTTTTAAACTTTTATTTAATTTAAGTTGTGTATAACCAAAATTAAATAATTAGTAAGTAGCAAATCTCCTGTTTTAAATAATACTCTTATTGCCATGCAGTCAATTTTTAGAGATCAATAAATCCATTATTTTGAAATAGTCATGGTTTGGGTTAATTTTTTTTTAGCGGGAAAAATTGTATTTAAGGATTATAGAAAATATATATGGGGTTCCATTTAAAATAACAAACTTGCCCTATATACGAAAATTGACCGTTTCGTAAGAAATAAATGTCACAAACCAAATGGCAAGGATATAAAAAGAAACTTAAAAAAATCTAAGGCTTTTCATGAAAACCGCATTTTGATAATTTTATTTCTTTAAAAATTATTCGCGGTGAAAATGGGTTAAAATATAGTCGGACACCCTGTATTAGCATTGGACTGATGCATTTATAATTACACAAAATAAAATATGGCAGTTTAATTAAAATAATTTGACATATTTTCAAGTTATAACACGTAGCCATAAGCAATTTCGTCGGCAATATCACGATGTGGCGTATCTCAAAAGTAGGAAAATTGACTAGAGCTGATGTAATTGCTTAAAAAAAGTTGCTTCTTAATATTACAAATTGGCATATGTTAGATTTTGATATCTTTAAAAGTTATAGAAATATAATACTAAGCCTATTTCATTTTACTAAAAAGAGTAGTACAAAAATACCTAAAAAGCACCCTCGTGAAATTTAAACATAAAGATACGCCGCTTTGTGATATTGAGGACGATTTATACCATATAATATCTTGTAGATTGCTTATTGCTCGTATGTTAAAAAAGGAACATAGGTATCTTTCTGTGGAATGTTTTGAATAAAATTAAATAGTCCAAGCTGATTCCATTGCGCTTTAAGCCTAGTTTAAGATTATTACATTATCAAGTTTATTTCAAGTTGGCATTTGTAGGCAAATTAAATCAATAATTACTTACTGGGTACATTACCAATTTTAATATTTGTGATTCGCTTTTTTTTGTGGTTTCAATTACAAATATAAGGTCAGTTTGGCCCTAACCCCAAAAATAAACAATTTCAATGGCATTACACGCCAAACTTAACTGAACGACAACTGCTACGCCAACGGGAACGAAATATCAGTTTATGAATTGAGATTTATTCCTCAAACAAGTTACACCAAATCTAATTGCTTTTATAATAAAATACCAACTATTCAGTTTTGTTGTGTCAAGGTAGTGTTAAGAAGGAAGATAATAATACATAAAATAGCGTGCAGGTTTGAGGTTAAGTAAAAGTGGGTCCTCATGAATCAAAAGAAGGTGTTTTCGTTAAAATGAATCTAAATTGAGATCAGTGCTTCAAGCACTCTCGTTTGCTAAAATCTTAATAAAATCGACGATACGACCGAAAAAAAATATACAACAACAAATAGTCCCCAATATAAAACCGGTTTACTTTTTAGGGACTGCTATGAAAGACGAATACAGACTTAAAATAAAATATTTAAATATGTATACCCCAAAATTACTTGGTATATTTTCTTTATAAATGAATCATATACAAAATGTTAAACCGGTCCTGTTGTTTGTGTTTTCGGCTGGAGTCAGTAAATGTTTGTGCGCATGCCCACAAGTGTACTGCGCGGTGCCCACGTAGGGGTTATTGTGATTTTCGCTGATACTGGTAGTAACATACAGGGTAGAAGAAAAGTACATATTTTTTATTTAAGAACCCTGTATATTATTTTACCATTAAAAAGATCTTTAAATGAGCTTTAAGAAAAATACCACATTAAGTACATCTAACTTTTTATTAGTTTCTGGAAATATGACCATCCAAATCAGGTATTTAGGTAACTTTTAAAAGTACCGCCATTTTTGTAATAGGTGAAGATATTGACTTCATATTCTGGGGTTATAAAGTACTCGTCCAGGAGCTTTTGAATGATGTATCACTCGACCCGCCTTCTCATTTAAGAATTTTGGGGTGGTGGCCCTGGTGGTTAAGGGGTTAACAGATGCGCCGTCCAATTTTTTGTAAAAACGTCTCCCTCAATAAATATCTTGACGTGTTTCTGCTGATTCTTTCAAATCTGTCTCGTTTCGTCATTCGTTTTCAAGTTACAAGCTGTCAAAATCAAGTTCAATTTTTATTTTGGTGTTTTCGCCATATCGCATTTATTTTTTTAGCCAATCCAGTTGATATTTGGCACACAAATCAGAGCTTTGCAGATTTAAAATAAGACAAAAGTGTACTTTTTTTTAAATACCGCCAGAGGGTACTTATCTAAAACTTAAAAAGTTTTTTTTAAATATTTAACACAACCGTAATAAAAACTAAGACGTTTAGGACATATGTTTAGATGAAGTTTTTTCTTATTTTTCTGTTGTACGAATCGCTTGCGTCAAGTTTGTCAGTTGAGTTACTGGACACCCTGTATGTATGTAGGTAATTTAGATTGAAATTGATGAAAACTTTGATGTCTATTGGTGCCTAAACAGTGAGAGTTTATCGACTTTAATAAGGAGTACCTTATTTTTGAAGTTTTGAAGTGTCTATAAAATGGCAGCCCCCAGCTTTGCGATATCTGTCAAGAATAAAAAAGGCATGATGTAAAATGAATTTTTAAGTTTTAGGTAAAGTGCCCTCTGGCGGTATTTAAAAAAAAAGTACTTTTGTCTTAAAATTTTAGAATCTGCAAAGCTCGATTTGTCTGTCAAATATCAACTGGATTGGTTAAAAAATAAACGCAATATAAGAAAACCAAAATGCAGCCTCAACCTGATCTTGTAACTCGAAAACGAATGACATTTTGAAAAATTATATGAAGTTTCCTCTTTATTTTGTCAAGTAAAAATCTACCCCTTAAGTTTCGGGTAATCCAAATATCTAAAGAACAAAAATATTTCAAATAAAACCCGATTTACCCTGTACAATCTCCCTAATTCAACAAGTTAAAAAATGTGCTACCTAAGTTTAAAGTGATGCTATTAGGCCCTGTATTTTCCCTTAGTTTAAATATAAAGCTCGGTATATCAACCTTTGGTTAGCCTAAGGTTATATTTACGCCTCCGGAATGTGACAGGCTTTAAAATTTAGGTCAGTTATTATTTACATAAGATTATTTAAAATAAGGCATATTATTTCCGATTTGTGCACTATATTCAGTCCATCTAGTGGATAATTACTCCAATTTTGTAAGAGCCGTTTTATATGTACATATTTATTTCAATAATAATGGTCTGTACAGGGTGGCTCGAATTCGACGCTCATCATTGGGATTTCGGAAACCGTAAGAGATACAGGATCGGTTAAATGAAGGCAAAATTGCGCAATTTGATGCTCAATAAAATACCGTTTTGCGTTTTAAAAATTCCGAACTCGAAGATATTCGAAAAAATCGAAATTTTTAATTTTGATTTCTATTGTTTCCTGGCTATATTTGTTAAGATAACTTAAAATGAAAAACACGTTTTCATGGCCACTTTTTCTGCTCCATAATTCAGTGTGATTAAATATTAAATCTGACGTTTCGGCTTCTGGCGACCATCATTAACTTAATTTTTTTGAATACGGACCTGATATTTTTTCAATTTAATTAAATCCTTTCATCACTCTTAAAACACTATATATCGCCACTTTGATATTTGCTGACGTTTCGTACAGATAATTCCAACACCAGAATATTGCATATTTATTTAACCATAATACGGCCCTGAACTACATTTTTAGGTAAAAAGGTAAAAAAAAGAATAAACTTATTACATATTCATAATGTTTTATTGCAACTCATTGATATCTAACAGCGGAAATTACTTTACTTAACTAACCAGCAGGTACGAATTCAAGGGAGAACTTCATTTAATGGATGGATTGGTATGTGGAGGAACAAAATTATTGGACCTTTCGTTTACGAAGGGACCTTAACTTCCGAACGATATCTAAATTTGATTAGGAATGATGTCTTAGACGCCCTAGATAATCAACCTTTGGCAGTATTTCAAGAAATATGTTGGCAGCAAGACGGAACTTCTGCCCACAATGGAAGGGAAGTAGCTCAATTCCTTTACCATATATTTCCTAATAAATGGTTTTGCAAGATGGCCCGCTAGGAGCCTAGATCTTAGTCCCCTAGATTATTTCCTTTGGGGAATATCTTAAGAACCGTTTATTTAAAAATGCACCTCACGACCTTTAAGTACTACGACAAAATTTGATAAGGGAAGTTGCTGCCATTCCTTCGAGAACAATTAATCGAGCTGTATTAAAAATATAAGCAAAGCAAGAAAATGCATCAAGGCGGAAGGTTATCTCTTTGAACACCTATAATAGTGATTAAATTATGTTTATATTTAATATGGGCATCAAGATAGTATTACAAATTGTTTATGTAAGCTGATTTGTTGTCTACCTTTTTGTATCTTATGTCTAATGTTCATGAAATTTTCGGTTAATAAAGTAATTTCCGCTGTTAGATATCAATGAGTTGCAATAAAAAGATTACGAATATGTAATAAGTTTATTCTATTTTTTTACCTTTTTACCTAAAAACGTAGTTCAGGGCCGTATTATTGTTAAATAAATATGCAATATTCTGGTGATGGAATTTTCTGTACGAAACGCCGGCAAATATCAAAGTGGCGATATATAGTGTATTAAGAGTGATGAAAGGATTTAATTAAAATGAAAAAATATCAGGTCCGTATTTAAAAAAATTAAGTTGATGATGGTCGCCAGAAGCCGAAACGTCAGATTCAATATTTAATCACACTGAATTATAGAGCAGAAAAAGTGGCCATGGAAACGTGTTTTTCATTTTGAGTTATCTTAACAAATATTGCCAGGAAACAATAGAAACCAAAATTGAAAATTCCGTTTTTTTCGAATCTCTTCGGAAGTACTCGGATTTTTTTAATACGCAAAACAGCATTTTATTGAGCATCAAATTACGCAACTTTGCTTCCATTTAACAGATCCTGTATCTCTTACGGTTTCCTAAATCCCAATGATGAGCATCGAATTCGGGCCACCCTGTACATATTTATTTCAATAATAATGGTTTGTACAAAATAATCTTACAAATTCTTGGACGAAAATGCAGGAACCTAAAGTTATCTTAGTCGAAAACTTGATCATTTATGAGATACAGGATGTCAATCAAGATTAAAAAATAATGGAAACTTTGACACCCTGTATCTCCCAAACGATCAACTTTTCGACTAAGGAAAATTATATTAGATTGTTGTATTTTAATCCAAGAAATATGTTGTAGCATTTTGTACAGACCTTTTAGAGACACCCTGTATAAAAATTATATTTTGTTTTAAAGATCAATAACTCCATGTAAAACTTTCCTAAAAATTTTCAAAATCATTTGCGGTAGAATGGAATTCTTGTATGTATACAGAGTGGCCCACCAAATTCGACACGGTCTGTAGCTGGATAACCATGGGGTTTTAAAAAAATTAAATACGGAAACATATACAGGTCGGATAAGACCACAGTATAAAATTATTTTACTCTATACAGGATGTCTCAAAAAGTGTGACGTATCAAAGTTATATTTTTTTAAATAGAACACCCTATATTTTATGACGGTTTTAGATTCTATATTAAAAAATAATGTACCTAAATTTGTTAATAGTACCAAGTGTCTAATTTTATTCGTTTTTGTGATATTTGTTGTTTTTTTCAAAATGCAGGGGTGCAATTAAATTAATTTTATTTTAACAATATAAACTTCTTAAACTTTAAAATTTGTGCAAGATTAGGAAAAGTCTGCCTTATCATACGTAGGTCATATCAAGATCATAGATTATACAGGGTGATCAAAAGATAATTTCAATTTTTAGAAAGTCAAATTGCAATATCTCTCTTATTTTAAATGGAACACCCTGTATTTTTTACACCACATGATGACAAACCAAGTGCTCTTTCAAATGGTGTATAGGTTGCCTATACCTATCTTTTATACTTTTTAAGTAAATTCCGTTTTAACATATTTTTATTCCAAATGTCTATTTAAATGTAAGTAGGCTGTGATATAGCTATGCCTATTTACTAAGCCGTTATTGCAAAATCCAAATTTGTTGGAAAAAATCACAAAATTAAAAGATTATGTATTATCTGCCACTATTTTTAAAATTCACAGAAAAAAAATCATTAGTTGCTTATAATGCTACTTCCAATAACACTTATTTCAGCTGAATGTGGTAATGATAAAACTTGTGTTTTTAAACAATACTAATAACGCCTCTGGTCAGTTATGACGACATTCTTTGACCTATAACTCGTTTCTTCCATTATCCATAATCACTGTGTCAAATTTTTTAAAGCAACTATTAAGGTTATCAGATGGTTTCTCCTGGAATATTTTTCAAGATTAACTCTAGACTAAAGTAAACCATTTTTTCATATCCTACCAGTATTATATCATCTTGTTGTTGTAGAAGAAGGGTTTTTATTTAAAATCATTGAAATTTCTTTTAAACTGACTAAAATACTAGTAATCAATAAACGGTCGTTGTTATTTTCTTAACAAAAATATTAATGGTTGCTATTTCACCGCCAACTTTAATTTAAATAAACATTTGGACTAAAAATTTGTAAAAACAGATTTTACTAAAAAAGCACAAAAGATAGGTATAGGCAACCTATACACCATTTGAAAGAGTATTTTATTTGTCATCATGTGACGTAAAAAATACAGGGTGTTCCATTTAAAATAAGAGAGATATGGCTATTTGATTTTCTGAAAAATTTAAATTGTTTTTTGATCACCCTGTACAACATTTGATCTTAATTTGACCTACGTATGATATGGCAGACTTTTCCTAATCTTGTTACACATTTTAAAGTTTAAAGTGTTAAAGTAAACTCAATTTAATTTTACCTCTGCATTTTTCAAAAAAATTCAATATCACAAAAACGAATAAAATTAGACACTTAGTACTATAAACAAACTTGAGTTATTTTTAAAGTATAATCTAAAACCGTCATAAAATATAGGGCGTTCCATTTTAAAAAATATAACTTTGATACGTCACACTTTTTTGAGACACCCTGTATAGAGTAAAATAATTTTACACTGTGGCCTTATCCGACCTGTTTATGTTTCAGTATTTACTTTTTTAAAAACCCTATGGTTATCCAGCTACAGACCGTGTCGAATATGGTGGGCCACCCTGTATATGTATAATGGCTCTAACAAATTGTAAATATATACAGTGTGGTCTCAAAGTTGAGTCATTAATTTTAATAGCAAGGCCGTGCATAAGTCTTTCAGAAAAGTTGTTAAAAAATAGAGTGGCCATCAAAATTCAAAAATTATGATAAAAAAATAATTTTCATTGGAAGTAGAGAGCCCTCTAGCGACATACAATAAATGTAGATTGTTTGTTACTCAATTGAACTTTAAGAGGCTGTAACTCAAATACAAATGAGATACAATATATATATATAGCTTTATCATTATTTTATCATGTATTTTTGATTCACCCTGTATAAATGACTTAACTTTGAGAACCCCTTGTATAAAAACACTTAAATAGGATAACCTAACTCAGTAAAACTCATTATCACTCGAATGGTTTGAGCCTGGGTTCTTGAACTCACTTAGGTCTGATATGCTAGTCATGGACAGCTTTAAAGCTAGCTCCATCGCATTTGATTGGTCCAAAGAGGCTCCCGAGTCTATGAGAAAATATACACAATAAAAAGAGTCGAGTAAATTTATGTTCAAAATGTATTAAAAAAGCACAATTCATTTACAGTGGAGGACAGGGACTAGGACTAGGACAGCACACAAGCCACATCAGGTTTTCTGCTCTTCTTTTTCAATGTCCCCAAAACATCAAAGTCATTTTCTTCAGTGTCAATAACACAAGGTCTCTCTGCAAATCCATCGCTTTCGTCGGGTTTGACATCAGTTTCACTCTTTTCTAGATCACTTTCATTTAATATATCACTTTCTTGATATTCTGCATCAACTTCTGACACTAAATCATTAAGAACATTACTTATATCTTCAAATTTAACATTAATGTTAATAGCTTTATCTTCACCACCCAATGAAATAATTTCGTTACAGTCCCCTTCAAGAAAATGTTCACATTTGACATTTCCCTCATTTAAAACGTCAATTTTGCTTTCTTCTCTACCACATTCAATAAGTAAATCTGTTTGGCTAGATTTTGAACACTTTTCATGTCCTTGAACTTTATCAAAAGCCTGTTTCACTATATTATGTTCATTTTCACATTTTCTCTGAAAAAGAAGAAGAGTTTCAGTCGGAACATGCTTGTCTTCTGACTTTTTGGTAGGTCCAGCATTTTGACATGGGCTACTTGTGTTTTTGACAAACTCCCTTAGACATTGACATATCTTGGCAACCTGCTTATGATTCATAGTAGTAGAGGAAGGTCTTTCAGATTTTGGATGGTTATTTTCTTCATAGACTGTCAATGCTCGACACAGATTGTCAATTTTTAAAGAAGGAGCTTTTTCTTTGCCATTTTGCTTAAATAAAAATTGAACGTCCTTTTCTCCATCTTTACATTCACATTTTTGAATGTTCTTCTCGATTTCCTGACACATTTTTTTCTCAAACTCCCTTCCAAAGTCAATATCTTTATCTAAACCTCCAAAGATATTTTCCTTCTCGTAATTTTGACCTGTTTGCTTCTTATTGTCCATGTCGTACCCGTAGTTCTTTTTCAGCACATCGACTGTCCTTGAGAACCTTTTTTGACACTGTCACTCGCCTCAGACAACATTTTTGACAAGAACTCTGCAAGTTCATCCGTCGAAGTTTCTCCATTTACATGTTTCCTCAGCATTTCTCCCATTTGACAGTCGAGACACGTCTTGTCAAACTGTTGACAGTCTTTGCAACATGGCGGTTGCTTGTCACAAGATAACAATTGTTTAGTCAAAGATGGCGCGATTCGAGGCTTGTCGCCATGTTGTTTTTCTTCGTTTGTTTGCCTTCTTCGCGAATTTGACAGTTCAGGCATTGTTTTTGAAATTTTTGACATTCTTTGCAAGATACAGACGTAGTTGACATCAGAGGTGTATACACTGACATTTTTCGAGATTTCTTTTTTGTCTAAGAAACAAAACTTCACTACTGGTCGGAATGTGGAGTTCCTTGCCCGACCTATGCAGTTTTTGCCTTTTTCGATTAAAATTTTCGGTATAGCGCCTTGACTTTCGTAATTTTCGGGCTCTTTTATGAAAAAATCGGCACTGGAGTCTATTTTTAGGACTGATTTGTTTATTTTGGGTGCTCTGGGACGGAGGAAGGCTTTTTAAGTTCGAATAGGTCCGGGTCGGTAACCAGAACTACAGAGGTTTGGGATTGGGTAGTTTTTACGGGTTTTGGAAATGTAGGAGCGGGCATGAGTTTTAAACGAGAAAGCAGAGCGATATCTAAAAGAAATATAGCGTAATATGACGTATGATACAATAAGTAACAAGTAATAAATACCTTCGGGTGTAGCTTTTTCCAAAAAATCAGGCAGCGTTTGCAAAATAAGCGATAGACACTGCGCCACGCTAAAACTGGGGGCACAACACAAGGCGGGGTCAGCCCCTCGTTATCTACCGCCAACACGTTGGCCCCCTTCTTCAGGAGCTCTCTGGTTACCTCAACTAAACCATTTCTGGCTGCTAGATGAAGTGAACTAAAAATAATAAAAAAATATATTGTTTTGTCAACTGAATAAAACGTATTTTAAATGATGAACTTACGTCTTTTTCTCATTATTTGGAAGATCACCCAGTTTGGCATCATGGCAGTTCTCTAAGATTAGTAAGGCGGTCTGATGATGCTTGTTAAGGCACGCCCAGTGTAAGGCAGTGTTGCCGTCATTATCACAGGCTGTAAGGTCTATGTTACAAGACAAAAGTAATTCTAAAAAGCAAATTAATAATTATGCATATGGACAGGATCTGAAATACAGGTATATTCTATTGGTATTAGAGACAAAAAACATTTTAAAAATGGTTTATGGTGTTGCTGTTTGTCTCTATTGTCCTTTTAAGCTTACCTACTACACTAGATTGTCCGTACTGCGCAGCAGCAATGACTGGAGTTCGCCCCTCCTCGTCGACGATGTGTGGCTCTGCGCCGTGCTTCAGGAGCAGTCTTGCGCACTCGCTGTGTCCGTGCAACGCCGCTATATGCAACGGCGACCTTTGCTTGTCGTCCTTGAGATTAACTATGTCGTCACCGAAGTGAGCGATAAGGTGTTCCAGACATGCTTCCGAACCGGAAAAGCTAAAATTAATTTTTATTATAGGCGGATCTATGGTATATTTAACAAGAATCCCAAAAAGAACTCACCAAGCGCAATGTACAGGCGAATACGAGTTCCCTTCCAACTCTTTGAACAGCTGTTTTGCTAGAAGGTGTTCCACGCAATGCGCATGACCTGAAAAAGAGAAAAAACATCAACCTTACCATTTGTCTAAGCTTTAACCTCAAAATAATGCAAATATAAGCTGGGTTGCTATTGGCCTGGTTCGATAAGGACCTGCCTTTACCGATTTACCATTGGTCTAAACTTCTAAGACAGGTTTTATTTGGACCTGCTCCGGGGAAGGGCCAGAAAGTGGGTGGAGCTAAATGAATGGAGTCAACAGAAAGAAGGAGGGGCCAAACAAAAGGAGGAGCCAAACCTGGAAGGAGAAGGCCAACCATGGAAGGAGTGGCCACACAGAAGGAGTGGCCACACAGAAGGAGTGACTAAACATAGGAATGGGCGGTGTAAAGAAAGTGTCTCAAACGTGCTTTGGCAAGTAGTTCATAGTATACCTAAAGTCGTAGATTATAAAGGAGACTATTTTGAAAAGCACTAAAAGAATTTTCAATACCAAATGACTGTTATTTTTATTCTCAGGCTTAAAATATGAGCAGTTCCTGTCATATCTGATAAATAATATTACTGAATACTTACCATGATAACACGCCCAATGCAACACAGTGCACTCCTGGTTGTCCTTGCTTAGTATATCCTCCTCTTTCATATATTCCATTACGAGTTGTAGACACGTCAAATGTCCGCAAGCCGCCGCCAGATGGAGCACCGTCTTCCCATTGACGTCGCGAGTTTTAACTTCGGCGTTACTCGACAGCAGTAATTGGACGACGCTGTGTTGGCCATTGACAACCTATCATAAAATACGTTTACTACTAGTCCGGAAGGTAGCAAGGTCGGGAAAACAAGAAATTTAGGTTGGTTGATTTTTTGATATGTTGTTCTCCCTCCTCTTTCGGCTGACTGGCTAAAGATAGCGGTTACGTTGGCGCCCAGCTGAGACCTTGACATTTAGATCTGTCACTGATATGTCAAAAAAGCAGACCTTGGTCATTTATTATCGTTCCAAGGTTCATGAAAATATACCGAACGTTTCAAAAGTTAGAAGGGGGACGACTGTATAATTAGCAATGATAAAAGTGTCTTGCAATAAAAAAAAATTGTATCTTAAGACAAGAAATTTAAAAGTAAGTTTTTAAAATGTTTTTAAAACCTTGGTTTATTACCTATACAGGTAGGATGCGAACTAAACGCAACCACTACCGCCAGACAGTCCAGGGTCTATCCAGAAGAGGAAGGAGAACAACATATCAAAAAAATTAGCTGACCTAAAATTCTTTTTCGAAAACAATGCTACCTCCTATACTATACGTTCTGCCTACAGTATTAAAACTAAAAGAACAAATAAAAATGTAAAAGAGTGTATTAAAGACATTTATTTAGGAACGCGGTTATAAAGTGAAATAATCTTAAGAAGCATTTTGTGGTATTACCAGTCATCAGTAAGGTCGGTGGTACTTACAGCGCGGAAAAGACAGGAATGTTCGTCAGTATCGACGATGTTGGGATCGGCGCCACATTTCAACAGGGCCTGGACGCACTCTATGTGGTTCCCAGAGACTGCCAGCATTAGAGCTGTCCGCTGTTGCCTAAAATCCAAATATATAATAATAATAATAATAATTAGCTTTATTGTCATGAAAAATATTTAGATATCTTTGTAGACAAAGCAAAACAATAAATTATATATACATATATAACATAGACAGATTACACACACAAATATATAATAGTAAAAATGAAATACCTTTTATGGAAATGTACCCTCGAAAAATTCATTTAAATTGTAATACACTCTTTTAAGTAAAATTGTTTTAACATATTTTTTAAATTTCTTTAAGTTTTAAATATTTTTTATAGAATTTGGTAAATGATTAAATATCTTTTTTATTCATAAATTAAAGTTTTTTAATCATATTTGAATGTGGTATAAGTAGATCAATGCAGGAGTTATTTCTAAAATTATATAAAGAGTTTTCATTATAATTACACCAATATTTTTTATATATTAAACAAACAGTTTCCAATATAAAAATAGATGTCAGTGTCAATATCTTATGTTTAATAAATAAAGGTTTGCAAGATTCCCTAGATTAGATTTTGTAAATAGTTCTTATAGCTCTTTTTTGCAAAATAAAAACTGAGTTTAACCGATGTTGACTAGAGTTTACCCAGAAACAAATACCATATCTTATTATTGATTCAATTAATGTTAAATAACTAGTTTTCAGAAGTGGAAAATCAAATTCAGTAGAAAGAATTCTAAGAGCATAACAACCTGAGCTAATTTTTTACATACATTTTCAATATGTTCTGAAAAATTAAGGTTTTTATTTACATAAATACCAAAAATTTAGTAAATGAAGGATTATTAATAATTTCAATATTTAAAGTGATATTATTAAAGTTACACCTAAAATGTCACTATATTTGTTTTATTTATGTTAACAGAAAGTAAATTTGAGTCACACCATTGTTTAATTATTTTTTTAAAATCATTTACATTTTTATTATGCCACAAAATAGTAACAAAAAAAGGAAAAAACTACTGTAAGCAATTAATAGAACTAATATAATTATTATTTGATTAAAAGTACAAGCAGGGCATGAACTGTATACTAGAACTTAAGACTTTCTTACCTATCTACCATATTAACAACGTTTTGATCTTCACTGTTATGTAGAAGCAAAGATAGACACTGGGAATGTCCGTTTTTGGCACTATAATGAACCGCAGTCATGAGATTCGTATTGTCACACAAAGAAACTTTGGCCCCGAAACGTAGAAGAAAGTGAACACACTGTATGTGGCCTTCTCTGGCTACCAGTATAAGCGGAGTGAACCCTAAAATATATAAAAAAAATGATTTAGGAGAAGCACCAAATTAATTTCAAAGCAGAACAAATATTGTTGACGCAGATTAGAGCCCTCATAAAATAGAGACATTTTGCACCCCTTATTTTGCAATTCCGTTGTGGTTAACGTTATTCTGAGACTGCGCAGTAACGCAAACATGATCCGTTATCGTTATTAACCATACCGGACTCCTTTAATTACGGATGAATACCGAAGAGCTTATCGTTATCGTTATTGTTAAACTGCGTGGTTGCCGGATTGTAGAAATTTTAATATCAATTATTTAAAAGGTTAAAATTTTAATGCCGTATTAATTAAAATATCATTTATACCTAGGCTCTAATTAGCGAAAAATCTATAACAGTAATAAAAATCAAATAGTCTTAAGAAATTCAAACGGACTTGCACTTTTACGGATATTCTAAATCAGTAATTAATTTAGATGTTACAATCTGGCACACTTGCTTTTTATTCTAAGTACTACCAAACCTAACCTTACTTTTTGTGTTTTGCTTATACTGTACTGTTTGCATCTACTTTAAAAAACGAAATCAACAGAAGTGTTTGCATTTAATTAAATATGAATTTACATCTTATGAAGGATAAAAGTAAATACTGATTTTTCGTTAACTTTAAAATGGGTGAACCACAGGCAAAAATAAGGTTATGTGTCGAAAGCGCAGACGCAAGATATATTTCTTAAAAGAGGCTGCAAAATCTCTGTTTAAAACTGCTGCCGTAATCGTTATGTTTAATAACGATAACCATAAGTAGAGCCAAAAAACGTCTGTTATTTTAAGAGATGCAAAATGTCTCTAATATCTAGAAAACCCACTTTTTATTTAACCCTATAAAATATAACATCATATCATAAATGCACTGATATTTAGTAACTTTATTTTTCATCTAGTGACAAATAAACTATTGGCACCATTGCCAAGTTTACAAAACTTTTTTATTTAAAATTCGACTTAAAATCCTAAACACAACTTACCTTGTTCGGTTTGTATATTTACATCACTATACTTAGTCAGAACAGATCTTAGTACATCTACATTACCTAATTTGGCCTAAAAAATGGGTAATATTAATAAAAATACTGCAAAAAAATGTGAGGTAAAAACAGAGACAACAATGAGACGAGTAACTGGTCCTAACAATTTGTCCATTGTATTTATCTCTTTCTGGTTTAACGCAAGTTCCAATAAATATGTCTTTGTCTTTCATCATGGCAGGCTATCGTAGATGGAGCAATCATCGCTTTGCCTTGGTTGCCAAGTTGTTTACAAATTCTGCATATAAACTTTAATGTCCTTTTTGGCTCGCATCTAATTAAGAGAAAGAAAATATACCATGAATCGAATATTTTTAACTTGACAACGTTGCCGCAGGCAGTCACGCCGAAATGTTAATCGATATTTGTGTTTGATATTTTTCAATGGCCGATTTGTTTGGTCAGTTTGTTTACATTTTCTGTGATTTATTGTGTGTTTCGTGGTTTTTTACCTTTAATTGAACTTTGAATATTGACTTTTATTAGTGATCACAGTGTATATATTAAATTTGTGCTTTTCAACAGATAATTTAAGGTAATATTGACATGGTTATCGGTAAGAAAAATCTTTATAAAAACCAAATAAATGACATTTTTAATAAGGTGTGTGTAATTATTGAACTAAACCCCAATATTTTATATTAATAGGAAACAAAAACAAGTACCTAACATTAAGGGCAAAAATAGCACAGCTATATAATTTGAATTTGGCGGGCAAACGATAAAGTCGACTCACGCGCCATCTGCGTTTACCTGCCTTAAAGACAGACAAGGAAGGCCCAGCAGCTATCTCTCTCTCCGATAATTTATTTACATTTAGTTGCTCGTCTCATTCTGGTCTCTGGTAAAAAATTAAGAATAATTCTATTTTGTCCAGTTTACTTTTCATGTTTATTTTTAAGGCATAAAAAGGCTAATAAATATTTTTTTGTTATTTTAGAAAAAACTTACCGCTAAATGTAAAGGAGTAATATCGGGTGAACCAGGTTCCTTTTTAAAAACAGATTCTTCCGTGACATTCAACAACAGTTTGACACCTTCCACATTACCACAGGCTATGGCATAATGTAGCGTTGAAAATCCTATGAAAGAAATAAACAAAGGTAGAAGTAAAGTTTAAAGGTAGAGATACACGATGAAAGATTTTATGAAATGTTTGTCATGAGTCTAAAATGTCAAGTTTCCCTGTAGAATCCAATAGTATTTTTACAGGGAAACTTGACATTTTTGACTTATGACACAAAAATTTCATGAAAAACTCTTATCGTTTAGTTATTATTATTATTATTATTAGTTAAATCTTATATTTATAAAAGTCAACATGGCTGTCTTCCAAAAAAATTAACGCTTATAAAAAGTATAAAACAAATTTTACCTCTAGCATCTCGAATTTTAGGATCTGCCCTGTGGTTCAACAGATACTCAACACATTTGGCGTCATGATCGTAGGCAGCGGCTAAATGCAGCGGTGTGCATCCCTCAATATCTCTGTAACAACAAAAAAAAAAGTTGTTTTACATTAAAAACAACATCTACAAAGAAAACGGTGACAAAAAACTAGGCAATTTTGTCACATAAATCCAAAAACACTAGTATATCAGTGTAAAAATTTAAAAATATATATAACTACACATTGTGCCAGCTTGATGCTATCAATTAAATTTTAATGTGCTAGCAGGTAGGGATTAGGCAGAGAACGCATGTATCTAGCCTCCCATGATATGATGACGTATCAGGGGAAGATGGAGCAAATGTTCTCTCACTTTATTCCGTCCCCTTTCCACGCATCGGCGAAAATTGCCTTTTTCGAACTAGCAATCATTGTATACACGTTCAACCACTTTAAAAGGCTTATAAGCAAGTAAAGCAACGACATTCTTTGTCTATTCACTACCTGTTAGTGTTCTACACGTGTTACACCGTCTCCGTCCAATGCATTGCCTATGATCCTTTTGAATTGGCTAAATGTGTATATGGCCTACAAAACTCAAAACTTTTAAATACCTGTCATTAATTGGACTTCCAATGCCTACCAACGTGAAGACGCATTGAAAATGGCCTTGAGCAGCTGCGTAGTGCAGAGGCAGACGCTCGTAATTGTCTTTTAACTTGAAATCAGCTCCATTGCTTGTAAGAAGATCCAGGCACTCAATTGAACTAAAAGAAAGTAACAACCAATCAAATATAATCATAACAAGTATGGATAGTGGAGGGAGGATAACCATCTTTTATGGCGGACAAGTTGAAAAAGTCGCCATCGGAATGTAGTAAGTTGAGATGGCGCCACAATAGCCAGTGGAGGAATTTTGGTATTTCTTTCCTTTTTTATTTTGTATCTATCTGTCCTTTTTCATTTTGTAAATTCATGCTCATTGGTTAAAAGAATCTCCTCTGGCTACTGTGCCGCCACCTTAAGTTGCTCCTTTCAACGGACACTATTTAAAACATTCAGATGGTTATCCTCCCTCCAACATCCATAATAACAAGTTTACTTGAGATATGGTTATTTTAATGATTTCTAAGAATACACCACAGCCTTTATAAAATAACTAGAATAACCACTTTTCTATCTAACCGTATAAAATAAAATCGCAGATCATGCATCCAGTATTATTTAGTAACTCTATTTTTTACCTAGTGATAATTTAACTTTTGGCAACATTGTTATAAAGATATTTTCCAATATGAAAGACTTGTTTAATTTGTTGAATTAACCACTGCCATTTTTGACGGCAGTGGTTATTCTAGTTACTTTATGAGAGCTTTGGTATGACACGGTGTTCTATCGACCACTGACATACGAGTTACGTATAATAATACCAAAAAAGATAAGGAAGGGGGATTAAACACACTGTATTTTCAGACGCCTTCACTTTATTAATTACCCTTTATATGCGGCGCAATGCGCAGGTGTCCTGCCACTGTCGTCGCGCTCGTTTAAATTAACGCCAGTCTGCAGGAATTTTCTACAACATTCCACGTAGCCAGAGAGACAACACATGTGAAGCGGCGTTCTGCCTTCATATCTGCAAGAATACAAAAAAAAACGATAAAAATACAGAGTATGGACTGATGATGGCAGTTATTAGACAAAACGTTGGATAAAAATACACATATCCTCGTATTTAGGCTTAACATGCCATAAAATATATCACTGAAAAAAGTATATAGTATACAGGGTGTCCAAACTCTGTACACGAAATATCTTCGCCACTGTAAAAGATGCAAAAAGAGGCTTAAAATAAAAAATGTTTGGATGGTCTTCTTGTTGAGTACACGCCTGGAAAGAATGGAACCGCTTCGGTCCTGGTCCCGGGGTATACGAGCTGACCCTGTTCAGCCCTATTGACCCCTATGAACTGCCGGTCGCCTGAAACAAAATAAAAGAAAAACCCCCAAAAACCCAAAAAATTCTAATTAAAAACGACGTTTCGGTGGCAAGTCTGCCACCGTTGTCAAGTTAAAAATTAAGTTAAAAATAAAAATAAAATATTAACTAATATTTGAATTAAAATGATTAAAATTTAGATTATTTTTGTAACTCAAACTGAAAATAGTTTGACATATGTGTCATGAGTGACATAAGTAACTGGTGTATTTATTATTTGTAAGACAAAAAAGTTAATAAGTTAGTTGATTTTTAGTTTTTCTGAAGATACTTCAGTATCAAGCAAAGGCAACCAAGTGTTATTTAAATTAACTGAAATTGATGCTACACAATTATCTTTATTTAATAATATATAAGCACTTTCTTTGATTTTGCGTTTTTAGAACAGGTTTCCTTTGCTAAAATGCTCGAAGCATCCCAGTTTATTCTATTATTGTTATCAAATGCGTGTTGGCAGATTTTTGATTTATGAAATTCTGTGTTTTTAATTTATGATCTGTGTTCTTTTATGCGTTTAGCTAATAGTCTACAAGTTTCACCTATATAAAACTTATCACATTCGTAAGGTATTTTATAAATGACATTTTTTGTATTTTCATTTAAGTTGTATGGTTTTGTTTTTGTTAATTGAGATCTAATGGTGTTTTGTGTTTTAAAGATTGTGCGAATATTAAATTTATGCCCTATTCGTTGAATTTTGATAGTCCGGGAATGTATGGTAAAAATAAATTTGTAATAGGTCTATTTTGATTTTGTCTTATATTTGGATTTTCAAATTCAAGAAAACATTTATTTATAAAATCAATAGGATAATTATTTTGAATTAAAATATCTTTTAAATAATCTTTTTCATTGTTTATATTTTGATTAGAACAAATGACTTTAATTCTATCAATAGACTTTTACAACTCCCTTTTTAACCATTATGGGGTGATTTGAGTTGAAGTTTAAGTATCTATTTGTATGTGTTTTCTGTAAATTTTTGTTACAAAAATGTTTCAGGCGACCGGCCAGTTCATAGGGGTCAATAGGGCTGAACTGGGTCAGCTCTGTATTCCCTGGGACCAGGACCGAAGCGGTCCCATTCTTTCCAGGCGTGTACTCAACAAGAAGACCATCCAATAAATGAATCCGCCTAACCAATATAGAGCATATCTCCAATAAAAATGTTTGTTTAGACAAACTAATTTTATTGACAGTACTGATAAATATACAAGGTGTTTCAGAAACAATATTCTCATTATACAGGGTGATTCAAAAATCGATCACAATACTTAAGTGAGCGATTCTACTTGACAAAATAGGGTAGGGCTTCATATAAATTTTTTGTAATGTCATTCGTTTTCGAGTTACTAGTCATTAAAGTTCAACTTTATTTTGGTTTTTCGCATATTGCATTTATTTTTAATCAATCCAGTTGATATTTGGCACACAAATCGGGCTTTGCAGATTCTAGTATTTTAAGACAAAGTACTTTTTTAAATACCACCAGAGGGCACTTTACCTAAAACTTTAAATTTATTTACATCATAACTTTTATTTTTGACAGATATCACAAGCTGGGCGCCATTTTATGACAATCAAAAACGTAAAATAATGTACTCTTTATTAAGTCGATAAACCTCACGTTTAGGCATCAATAGACATCAGTTTCATCATTTCAATCAAATTACCTACTACATAGGGTGTCCAGTAACTCAACCGACAAACTTTACGGGGCGATTCTAAAACAGAAAACAAGAAAACTTCATATAAAACTTATGTCCTAAACATATTAGTTTTTGAACTACGTTGTGTTAAATATTTAAAAACAAACTTTTTTTTATTTTTAACACTCCGTAGATCAAAAACTAAGACGTTTAGGACATATGTTTATATGACGTTTTTTCTTATTTTTTGTTGTAGAATCGTTTGGTTAAGTTTGTCGGTTGAGTTACTGGACACCCTGTATGTATGTAGGTAATTTGATTGAAATTGATGAAACGTTTGATGTCTATTGGTGCCTAGCGGTGAGGTTTATCGGACTTTAATAAAGAGTACCTTATTTTTTAAGTTTTTGATTGTCTATAAAATGGCGCCCCCAGCTTTGCGATATCTGTCAAAATAAAAAGTTATGATGTAAATAAATTGTAAGTTTTAGGTAAAGTGCCCTCTGGCGGTATTTAAAAAAGTACTTTTGTCTTAAATTTTTTAAATCTGCAAAGCTCGATTTGTGTGCCAAATATCAACTGGATTGGTTGAAAAATAAATGCAATATGGCGAAAACCAAAATAAAAATTGAACTTTGACGGCTTGTAACTCGAAAACGAATGATTTTTGAAAAAAATTTATATGAAGCTCTACCCTTATTTTGTCAAGTAGAATCACCCCTTAAGTTTCGTGATCCATTTTTGAATCACCCTGTATAGTAAGTTTTTTAAAGAAATGCCCTGTATATTTTGACTTTATCGAATTCTACATAAAAAAAATCTATTCTACCAGGTTTGCTTACCCTTTTTACTGGGACTAGCTCCATAACCTAACAAAGTATTTGCCAGAATATCATGTCCATACTGAGCAGCTATATGAAGTGGCGTCGACCCATTTTTATCAGCACAGTCTATCAGCGCCCCCTTGTCTATTAGCGTTTTACTTCTAGTAAATCTAAAACATTTTTTCCATATATCACGTCATTATTATTAAATTTTTATTATAATTAACCTAAAAAGTCTTTATTCAGTTTTATATTCTATTCAATGTCGTTTGAAAATGAAAACTAAAAAAAATATAACACAATACTTCAAAAAATAGGAGCCATGGTTGCAAAGGAAACTAACCAGTGATAAGTCTCTATCTCTCTCTCTCTCTATTTTTTTCTTGGTTTTGGTCCCTTCAGGTCCAATCCACCACTCTCCCCTTTCCGGACTATGCTTTCCAGGGCTTCGTCGGCGGAAAATCTGGATAATCGAGCTCGTAGCTCCCAGAAATTCCAAAAAGAAAACAAACAATTCAACAATCGATGCAATGCATAAATTGTCGGCTGTCAAACCAAGATCTGCTATTGACTAACCTTTACTTTCACTACTGACAGTTCCCATGGCACGCCCATCTATTTCCCGCCATTTGAGAAATACCTCGTGTTCACCACCAAACAGTATACCATCAGCTTATAGCAATCTTCGCTCACAGCGCTTAGATCCAGAAGAATGATGCCGTCAATTTAGCGTGAATCTTTCCTTGATCCCCGAAGGTAAAAAACGTCCGTACGGTACCTCTAACCGCCACGCCGGAAAGAACTTTGTAGTCCTCTACGCATGTCCGCACTGTCAGGAGGTCAAACAAAGAGTCCCCAGTGATAAGTCATTGGGCGCATTCAAAAGTACTCAGCCGCTTCATCGCTGGGTTAGCGAAGTGTCAAACTGTCAAAATAAAGTCATTCTATTGGTTTTATTTGACAATTTTGACACTTTGCTTACTCAGCGGTTAAGCGGCTGAGTAATCCTAGATGTACCCATTTTCTTTACCTGTTTTGGTATATGTCATTCTCCAACCGAAAATGGAAAATTTTAAACTCACCTTCCATGTATAGCAGTCATATGCAGCGGCGTTCTTCCATCAGTACTACATCTATTGATATCCACACCTTTAGCTAAGAGGAAAGCTAAACAGTCCACTCCATGCGTTGAAGCTGCAGCTACATGAAGAGGAGTTTGACCTGTCAAAGAGAAATTTTATGACAGGTAAAATTAGGAATCAAATTTTTAGAAAAAAATTATAATACTCTGTTGTTCATCTAAAACCGACTTAGCGATTTAAAATAAATATTATTGTTCAATATTATAACTTCCCTAAACTTTAATACACTTGCTTCATTGATCTTATAATTTATAAACTCCATCATCGAGGTGAAAATACGAAAGACTGTCAAAATATGTTTCGCATCACCTCCCACCACTTTTTGATTGGATACCGTCTCCTCCCACCTCTGATTGCTCAGCCCCTTAAGCCTTCTGATTGGTCTATAAACTCCACCTCTCCTTTTTTTGCTACACCCACTCCCATATCCCAGATTGACCCCGCCTATTAAGCTATCGGATTGCTGGACCAATCAGAGAGTTTAAGGGGCGGGTCCATCAGGAATAGGAGGTGGGGGTAGCCGTTAAAGTTCAAGATTTAACAGAGAAGAATTCTGACAACACTAACCTCTAAAATTGACAGCTTCGATGTCAGCGCCTGCCAAGGCCAGCTCTTGACAGCAGGCTAAGTGACCATTGAGACACGCTACATGCAGAGAGCGTATTGCCGTAGGCATTCTGTGCGTTCACTTCAGCCCCAGAGTTCAGAAGAAGCCGCATCACACTTTCTATGCCTTCAAAAAATTCAAAATAAATAAATAGTGTGTTTTGTTGTATATACAGCTATAAAGAAAAAGAATACACACCACTAGCGGCAGCTACATGTAAAGGGGTATACTGATTTCTGTCTTTCGCGTTTATATCAGCTCCATAACGCAGCAGGTGCTCCACTGTGTCGCTATGGCCCATCTGTACAGCACAATGAAGAGGTCTGCAAAATATATTAAACACGAATTTCAGTAAAAAGGACATTTTGAGTCATATTTTCTACATTTACTTTTTGTGAGACAACACTAGCATGTACCATTAAACACTAATAAACTGGGGGTTTCAGAATTAGATAAAATGATAAGTGTTTGGTAGTGCTACTGTAGCAGGTCAATTCTCAGCAAGTAGTAGAGACAAAATTTTAAAAAATTAAAATCTTACTAAATTTAACCTGTCCGATTTACAGCTATAAAAAATATTTAAAACAAAAACGAAAAAATACTTGTAACCACAGCCTTTTAAAACTCCGAGCTGTGAAGTATGAAAGGCAACGTTGCAAACAACACTGTACAGTAGGAATATTGAAATGAGTTCCTAATAGGTTACATGCTAAATATAATTATTTTTTTAAGTGTTTTAAATAAAATATAGATATTAATTTTTTTAGGATATTTTAGACAACATATAGGTATAATTTTAAATACTATAGTTGCCCTAAAAAGCAATAATGTGTCTGCAAAACTTATCAGGAACTTTTCTGTCTTATACAAATTTGTTGGTAAGGATTTAAAAGTTTCAAATTGTTATGATGTTTTCTACCCCGCTTTATGCATTTTTTGCGAACAGACCAATGTAGCTTTTTAAAGTTAACTAAACATTTTTTATTTAGAAATACTTGCAATATTTAAAATGAATTGAAAACGTGTGTTTAGTTATAAATATAAAAGCTTAATAATATAGCGAATTACATAAGATGCGCTTTAAAATAACAAACGCTTTAAATTAGGTTTTCCACTGTATTTACCGTAAAACCGCCTTAGGTAAATAACTTTCAGAATATCTATATAAATAATATTTTTGGTGAACTTACCAGTATATTTGTGCGCATTAGTTGATATAGTCCTTAGGATATTGCTTGGGGTAAATAATTGTTTTTGGTGCACTATACACACTATTAATATTTAACCAAAATCTATACAGTGAGTACAACTATACTATACATATTAAATATAAAATAATACATTTCTAAAAAAATATATAATTAATGACGCCTAGGTATAACATACACCTGTATGCGTCACATTCATCCCTATTACCTAAATAATCACAAATATTTATACAAAGTATACAATAGACACTCTTACACCTACACTTCTTGCTCAATAAACAAAATAAAAATAACAAACAAAAACAAAAACAAAAATGACGGTGATCACTGATCACTGAATGGCACACTTGAAAATTTAAAGGCTAAAACAACAGAGCAAATGTTTGAAAGCGTTCATGTACAAAACTGGTACACTTTCTGCTAAAACTCTTTTTATTTTTTACTTTGCGAATAGTGTCTGGCAACATATTGTAGGCTTTCGGGGCAAGATAAGTAAAATTTTTCAAATTAATGTTGTTTAGATTCTGAGGAAGGCAGATATTTTTTCTAGCTCTTGCTCTAGTATTATGAGGATGGTTTAAATTAATTTTAGCGGATTCGTTAACATGCAGATAGGTACATATTGTTACTATATATATTGTTCTTATATTAGGAGTTTGTTCAGTAAACAATAAATTTGATGGGTATAGTCTGTTTTTTTATGTATTACCTTTAGAATATATTTTTGAATTATATTTAATTTATGCATTGCATTTTTATATAACCCCCCCACACTATTATACCATATCTCAAAATTGATTCCACAACACACTTAGGTAATTAGTAGCCCGTAAAATATATTTGTTCATTTATCGTATAGGTACCACTTTTACTTTTAATAAAGAAACACTTATCCGGTCAATAGTGCACAACCAGGCTTTTCTATTTTCATCGTTTATGGGGAAATAAAATGTTGTTTGATAACCCTCTGTTTTAATATAACTTGGGTAATTCGTTTTGCAGCTCGAAACGCAACACGTTCTTGCCATAATGTATGCCGTACGCATCAACTATACGCGCACATTTAAACGTAAAAACAACGATTGACATATTGCCACTGGTCCTATTTTTTAAATATAACAATTAATTACTTATTTTTTCTTTAAATAATAAATACACGCTACGATTTAACTTTTAAAAACAGAAAAACCTTTAAGCAATCGTTTAAACTTGTTTCTGTTTACTTCTAAACATTACTTGACATTCCTACTGTGCTGTGTTGCCAGATTTCTACTTCACGGCTTAGAATTTAAGAAGGCTGTGTTGTAACACAAAACTGGGAGATGCGGCAACAGTGCATATACAACTGTTTAATTACATACGCCTATCCAAGTGCAAAATGACATTTAATAGTCAAGTTTTGTTTACTGTTGTTGCAATTAATATCATATTTTTAAAATATTTTTTTATTTTTTATTGAATTTATTCAGTTTAGTTTAGTTTAGTCAGTAGAGTTAGTCTACAATTTGTGCTAAGAGTTTTGGTGGTTGTCATCATGGATTTCATTAAAAATTCTGCAATAAAGCAAAACGTGCAAAGTCGGATTTGTTATGCCTGCAGTTTAAGTGTAAATATTCAAGAACTTACGTTTTGTTACTTTATATAAAACTAGCTATGATTCCCGGCTTCGCTCGGGAGTTTATATGAGACCCAAATAACCGTTGTTCTAAAATGAAGTTCAACTACTCGACAACAGATGGCGCCACTACACATATTTTACATTTTTGCCACCCACAACCACCCACTTCCACCCACCCCGACCAAACTCCCTTACTCACAATGGGAGACCAAGGGGTATTTGTAACCCCGACAGGAAGTTGATCGGAGTTGCGGATGATAGTGAAAATCGTGGACACACGAACGTACATTAGCATTTTATATAATATACTAGCTATGATTCCCGGCTTCGCTCGGGAGTTTATATGAGACCCAAATAACCGTTGTTCTGAATGAAGTTCAACTACTCGACAACAGATGGCGCCACTACACATATTTTACATTTTTGCCACCCACAACCACCCACTTCCACCCACCCCGACTAAACTCCCTTACTCACAATGGGAGACCAAGGGGTATTTGTAACCCCGACGGGAAGTTGATCGGAGTTGCGGATGATAGCGAAAATCGTGGACATACGAACGTACATTAGCATTTTATATAATATATTAGATTTAGATATTTAGATTAAGCGGAACATTAGCTGGTAACTACTCTTTGTTTTATTTAGGTTTTTAGACAATGAGGCCCAATATTTTTTTCTGAAATTGAATGCTTTGTTTTCAAAAGTACACAACCGATATACAAACCAAAAATCGGATAATTTTTGTAAATACAGTATTTTTTTGCCAGTGTTGCAACATTTTGTCTCTTAATTTGAATTCCCAATAGTGGTTTTAAAGATATCTACGAAATAGTAGCGTTATTTTTTACTAGGGAACTAATTTTAAGAACTAAACTTACCTACAGTCTTTTTTATCACACGCATTCACTATACACCCCCTTTCGATCAGCAATTCAGCTACAAAAGTGTTTCCATTGTAGGCCGCATGATGCAGAGCCGTCCTGCCAGATCTATCTGTCACATTCGGGTTGGGAACTACATCTAGAAGTTTCTTTACGCAATTATAGGCGTCGTGGGCAGCTGCAATATGTAGCGGTGTTTGCCATAACCTAAAAATGTATTATTTGTTCTAAAGTCACCCTAAAACTGTTTTCACTACTTTAAACAAGTGTAAAGTAGACGGTAAATGATCAAATCTTATGTCAAATATGAAAATTTGGTCATATGTGGCATTGTATGGTATTTAACACTTTCAAAAGTTCATCAGTTATGAATGACTCAAACACCTTTGACATAATCGGTAGTAAAGAAATACCACGATAACTTTTTACATCTTTTCTTGATCCTGTTTTAAACATGGAAACAAGCCAAAAAAATTGGATTAATGAACTGCTTGATAATCATATTTGAAGGTGTGCAGTTTGTGTTTGTCAAATATTGTGTAATACCCTGTATGTATTTTTTTTGTATTTTTAAGAATCTTTATAATAGTAATGACCTGACAATAAAACTTGTTTACAACAAATAAACCACAGATAATTAACATGTGAACACTGCAAGATGATAATCCTCAGTCAATGTACTTTAGATCTGGAGAATAAATAGGAAACTTTAAACATAGCTGGTATAATTAAGCTCGATTTTGTATTAAGGGAGTTCTCGCAAAGTAATAGATTTGTAGTTGGTTTTAGGAATTAATTTCCATTATTTTTCTTTGGTTTTAAAAATGATGTAGGTAGGTGAGCCTAATATTTACCTGTCTCTAGCACACACATCAGCTTGGTAATACAACAATACATCAACAGTATCATCTGAGTCAACTGCACAAGCCCTATGTAATGGCGTCACCCATTTGCCATCCTTTGCATTTACCCGGGCCCCATGCTCCAACAGTATAGTGGCTATCTGGGACTCCCCCTAAAGGCGGCTGCATGCAGTGGCGTGCGTTTTTCACAATCTAAAAATTATATATGGAGAGCCAGGTGGAAAAAATGAATGGTCAGTTTTTGTACAAAATAAAGTGCCTAGTCAATTCAAAATACAGTTTTACACCTTTAATTTGTTATCTTATAACTACAGAAGCAAAAAATGCTTAAAATCATGTATTATAACGGCTTAAAAATAAGGATAGTTAGTTTTTTTACATATTATTTAAATATAACACATAACTAGTTGCCTTCAAACCAAAAATTAGTGTTTTTAGTGTTACAGCTTCAAGGCAACCTAAACATTAGTTGACCTTATAGAGTTCCAAATTGATATACTTGAATTACATAAGAATTAATACTTGTTTGTATTTTAATAAACAGAAGTAAAAAGCTTTAAGATTAAAACAATTCACTTACCAGTACCGTTGGCATAATCCGGATGTTCTATATACTGTTCTATGCCATCAGCAAGCCCCCGCGAAGATCGCCTGTATAAGACGAGGCTGAAAAAACACGTAAACTATTCAATAAAGGGCCCCAAAACTCAAGGTCATAACCTTAAAATTTTAAATTATTTTAAAATGTCTTTTACCTGCTCCTTTAGTTGCAAAATCACCATTTTTTCGTTTGTGCGTTGTGAGAATACGAAAATAGATCTACTATTGCATTATTTACCAATATAAAGATTAAAATAACTTTTCAAAATATGCCAGTGAAATGTCAAGTTTTGTTCACCTCACCTCGTATCTTGTTTTGATTTTTTTCGTCGGTTGTCAACTTTTCACGCCTCGCTGTAAAAAGAGACAAAATATCGTAATTTGAATGAGTTAGAAAGAGATTGATAATGATATAATTGAAGAATGTCGCCGGAAATACTTAAATGTTGCTAAGTAGTTAACGCCAAGGGCATAGGCAGCCATCTAAGGGTCATTTTACACTTATGAATTACAGATTATAAAGCCGGCTGTCCGTGAGAGCGGTTTTCCGCTCGCGGATGATAATTCAGCGTTGTGATTGATTAGTGCAAATTTAAAATGCTTTTCTTGTCTATTCTCTTTGGTATTGTAAAACGGCTCTAATGAAAAACATTCGTCAAACTTGCTTTCCTTTATTTAATATTTGGATGCTCAAAACCAAACTATCGCCTACCAAAGACAATAGACATCGCCTACTTGTTTTTCACTTTTGACATTTGTGTTGACGTTATCGGAAAATTTTGATACGTTCCTAATCTTGTAGTTTTGTCACAGTTTGTAAATTAACCAAGACATACGTCTCAAATTTTATTTGTAATTTTATCGTAAGATAGAAAAAGATAACTAACGATAGACATTTCTAGAAAGATTACCCGACTGTTATCGAACAAACCCTTGTCAAAAAGTTCAATATGGAAGACGTGTAATAATTTCGTAAAGTTGACTCCCCTTTTCGAATAAAAAAACGCGTTAATTTTCTTAAAAAATGGGCGACGGTGTCAACACCAAATCGGGGAACCCAGCTGGAACCCACCATGAAGGGCTGGTTGTTCAAGTGGACAAACTACCTCAAGGGGTACCAGCGACGGTGGTTTGTGCTGCAAAATGGCCATTTATCTTACTACAGGTTTGTATCATTTAAGTTTTTAATTGATTTTATTGGTTAATTGGACAGTATTTAGAATTAATTACCTTTATTGAACCCTACAGGGTCTTGTCATTGTCGCGTACAGTTGTTTTCTTTGTATTATTGATTTTCTTATTTGTTTTTGTGTCCTATTTTTTTCTTGATTAGTTATATTATAGGTTTTTAGTTAGGTTGTTGTTGAGATAAAATCTTTAGTCACTTACCTTATTATTTCTATTAATTAAATTTGTCATTGTTGTGCAAGACCCTGTATGTAGATTAGAAGTGTAATTCTTCAATTATTTGTATTCAATTACTTTTATTGGGTTGATTGCATTGTGCAAGGGGTTTTTGTAATTTAAAACTTATCCAAGGGAGTCAAATGGTTTACCAAACTGCTTTACTCATACCGGATGGTGCAGACAGGCCATGGGAAATCCCATGTATATTTTAATACCTTTAAATATTCCCTGTGGCCAGTTTTCAGGGTTGGCAAAATAAAAGCCACTGGCATTTTGTGGGAAAAAACACCATAATTTTAAACATAAAGCCACCACACAAAAATCCAAGCCTAAACAAACTATTTTTAACGGAAATACATAATTTATTAAAAACATAACAAAAAACAGTACTTATTCTAGAATACTGAAATAACATAGATAATGATAATACCCAATAATTTTACAAGTTTGGGAACTCTCTCTGGATGAAGCCTGTTTTTAAGTCATTCCAGACAAATCTATAAGTATTAAATATTGTCTACAAAAAATCAAATGTTGCAGGACAACTATAGAAATGTAAAAAAATCTGTCATTTAATTAAATTATTATCTTTTTTGGTAATAGTTCGATATAGGGTTTTCTCTGTTATAAGAGATTTTTGAAAAATTCTTTTTCAGGGCGTTTCTATAGGTCGATTATGACACAAATCTGTGTGCGCGTTTTCCAAAATCCGTTTCTATAATTTATTATTAATAAAAACATATTTACGGGACGCGGGAGTGAACAGGGGTGCTGGGTGGGTACAAAACATTATAAATCCAACGTCAAATACAAGAAAACATTAATATACTGCACTCGGGGCACATGAAAAATGTAAATTAATTTTGAAAAGTATTAAATTTTTCGAAAAACTATCCCACTCATATGAGATATCTCGTCCGCCATTAATTAAAGAAGGAAAATAGGCGCATTCATTTTGGTCAGCTGGTAGCATGAAGTTCGTCATTATGAAAATGACAGTCTTCAACAAACTTCTTATGAAGAATTAACACCAAGCCTATTTCGGGGATTATCTACCAATTCCATGAGAAACAATGGTATTTTTGTAGAAATGCCTCTTTCTTTATGTTTGGGTATTTTCCTTTTTTCTCTACAAATTATAATAGGAAGAAGGAATAACTTAATTTTTCATATGAATTTTATCCTGTATCTTCCTTTTTTTTAAGCTATTGACACTTTCTCACTTTATTTGGCAACATCGCAAGACATTTACAGTTCTATTGCAAACTCTTCTTTTTTATGCAGTGACAGTCATGGCGGAATTGTTGTACTTTTATTTATTTTTATTTTTTTAAACAATTTTTTGGACATTTTTGTAAACAGAAAGTGCGGTGTGTACTGTGAAATACTGTTTTTGGGCGTTTAATTTAGGATTTCTACTGTTTCGTCCCCACCCAGCACCCCTGTTCACTCCACCGTCCCGTAATATGTTTTTATTAATAATAAATTATAGAAATGGATTTTGAAAACGCGCACACAGATTTGTGTCATAATCGACCTATAGAAACGCCCTGAAAAGAATTTTTCAAAAATCTCTTATAATAGCGAAACCGCTATATCGAACTATTACCCTTTTTTTATTAAAATTAAATTTAGATTTGACAGTTTGCCACCACTTACTATATGCTGGAATACTGTTTAATACAGAAGTTTCAAATAATGATTTTAGAATACAGTTCAGTGTCTATTATTCGTAGCAGCAGGTAATTTTGTATGAAATCAGCAAATCATTCCAAAAGATATTTTTCTGTCTGCCCGCCAAGTTGCTAATTTGACGATTTGATATTAAAATTTGACACAAAAACCACCAAAAACACAAAAATCCAGCCACTACAACACAAAGAGCCGGTTTTTTGCCAACATTGCCAGTTTTGAAGTGTATATTCTCCATCTATTTTATTATTTTTTTTTATCTTTGGACAAACCACAAAGGCTTAAAGCCTAAATACTAACGTACCGTGGGTGTCTTAAGCGAGGTAAGAGGGAGTTTGTTGACACGGGACTTAAATACTTGAAGATTTGGGGGAAGGAAAGACCTTCGCGGGCAGCAGGTTCCACATTCTAGAAACTCTAGGGATAAAAGAACGAACGAAATGGGAAGTTCGGGGCCTGTGCAGTTGGACCATATAGTGATGCATACGCGCGGAACCACAAGTTTCTCTGTTGGGAACCGTGAGTGGAGGAACTATTCTGGACAATTCTTCAGAGCAGAAGCCATGGAAGTACCTATAAAAAGCGATAAATCCCCCACAGCCCGACGATGGGCAAGAGAGGGAAGCCTTTCTGTAAGTGAAGGATCATTAATGAGACGAATAGCTCTTCTTTAAATAGAATCAAGAATGCTTAGGGTTGTGGGGGACGCCACATGACAAAAATAAGATAAATGTCCAAATAGTTGTATTTTTCAGTTCTGGTTTTAAATAAATCATTTTTGAGGCCATGACTACATCAAAGCAGGGTTTTCAAACTTAGGAAAGAATGCATTACATTTAATTTATAGGTTCTTTGTTCATTTCTTATAAAATTTAGTAATATTAGGGATTCTACACTTTGAAATTAGCCCATTTACGTTATCAATTTTGTGTATTTCTTTTTTTAATAATTATAACTAGTATATTTTTTTTTAAATAAAAATACTGAACATGTGTTTTATTTTAACTGAAGAAATTGATAAAATGTGCTATATTGAAGCAAAATAATATGCAACATTGGTATTGTCGACTCAGCATAAGCACAAACTCTTAATTAAATTAAATATGTTTATAATTTATCTAATTTGTTGTGAAATTTTAAATTACTTTTAGAATTTCTTATTTTAAATCGTTTTTAATATTTGTAAGAAAAAATATTTTTAATATTTAGAATTTTTAATAAATAAATTATTAGCTAATAATTTACATCTCTATTAAAATAAATACAGGGTGTTCCAATTTCGCCACTTTACAAGATATAAAAAAAACCTAAAAAATGTTTGTTTCAAAACGCTAATTTTATTGGTGGTGTTGAAAAAAGATTTAGCAAAAAATACAGTTTTTATGTCTCTTACTTTTTTTCATATCTTTTTTAGTGAAAAAAACAATCTACTTAACTGCATATTTTTAGACCATAAAAGAAGCATAGCTGGAACTTTTTCGTTTAAAAAATAGGTTTTAATGTTTTTTTATTAGCAATAATGTAACAACAATAAATACCTATTTAAATAAGGTTTATATCCAGTCTAACAATTTAACTAAAATAAGTGTTTTCCGAATATTTAGGTTTTTAAAAAGTTTTACACCCTTTATCTTAAGAACGAAAAATTTTCGGCCGATGTTTATATGAACTAGCTTTTCTTTATATTTTATGATGTATAATCTGCCCTTAAATTTTCTTAACAACATTCGGTAACTCCCTGTATAGTAATTGATGAATTACCAATTATTTTATTAATAAAAAAACAAGTAGTATTTAGTAGGTTCCTTAACTTTTTACCACTTAGTTTTGATTTACTATTGGCACAAATTATCAGAATACCCAGATGCGAAACTAAGCGTGTTCGTTGAAATCTCTCACCACTATCGTCCCTCCCACTGCGTGGTGGATATACACCCCACGATTTAGTACGTGACCTAATGCTCATCTAGGTGTCAGTTAGTCCCATACTTTTGTTGGTATAGAACGTGAGCATAAGTTAGTTAATTGTGTTTAGTTGTTTGTGAACTTTTATATTTTTTATTATTAAAGTGTTAGTATAGTGTCTTGTTAAATTTTTTTACCGTTTAATATGGGATATAAATGTGTATATTTATTTTATTCCTCCATCACCGGGAGCGGATCACTTTTAGATTCCCAAAGGACCACTATTATTTTTAGACTATTTAACATAAATACAAAGCTTTTACAAATTACTTAGATATGTTACTAAAGTTATTGATATTAATCAGTATGTGCCTAAACACGGGAAAATATTTTTTTATTTATAGCCGCACTGCCATTTAAAAGGCTATATTTCAAATTTAAAAATGAGGTGTTTTTTAGTATTTAAAAAATTACATACTTCCAAATAAAAAAACTCAAATCAATTAGGTTTGGGTATTACTAAGGCAACATCTGCATTGCTTTAAAAGATTGCGTCGGGGTTTCTTTAGAAACTTGTGTTACTCGGCTTTCAATTATTCTGTTTCAATCTCCAGTTACACAAAACTTTTTAATACACAATTAAGGTAAAAAAACGGAATATCATTAATTAATTTAATAAGCAGTTTTTAGGCAAGGTTTTTTTTTAATGGCTTTTGTTAAACATTCTAAATCCCCATAAGTTTAATCGTTATTAAAAATGTTTTGTTCAACCAGGTATAGACATTTTATTACAGGTTGATCCAAACGTGACATCTACTAACAATATTTTACCGTTCGAAGAATGGGTAAAATTTTTAGTTTGTAAATTCCTCAATTAGTTTTTTTTTTCCGTTTTCCACACATAAAAAAAGCTGCATAATTAGTTACTATAAAAGTCTATCTCTCCTTAGCGCCTTGGTGCGGTTTAACCTTTACAAATTTAAAATATTACGATCCATACATTGGTGCAGATGTTCCATTTATTCTTTCTGAAGGTCATAGAAACAAGTAAGCGTAATTTGCCGCACTTTCGCATCTGTATATTTTGATAATTTGTGCTATTGGTATTGCTTTGTCAGGCTTACTATGCGCTTTGGTAGTACCTTTACATTTGGCTGGCAGTAGATGTATAATTAAAAAAATATATATATTTAGTAGTCAAAAGTTAATACTAAAATTTTGTGACAGATTATTGCTGTTAGAATGATTGATTGGCTTTTTTCTTTTTTATGTTTATTTTTTAAATTATATTTTAAAGTTAAAAAACCGGATAAACAAAATTTTGTTCAAATTTAATCTTAAAACTTTTTGTATTTTTTACCGATTTCAACTATTGTACCTCCTTACATCAAGATTATTATTTAATAATTATTATTATATAATAATAATTTTTATAGGATTTGTTGTTGTACAGGAAAGAGAAAAAGAAAAGTTGCATTTTGACCCACATTTTCAGAACACCCTGTGGAATAATTTCACGTCACTATTTTTTATTAGTGTAGTGGGTTTTAAAGCCCCATCTCTCCTTTACATTTCCTTTTATTTATTTATATCGGTATCTCTATTCTAAAATGACATACAAATATTTAAAGAAGACAATACAATTTAATTATGATTGTCTTAATACACGTTATATTGTAAGCATATTGGGGAATCTTAAGTTTGGATGGTTATATTTTCGAAGCTAATAAAGATAACTATGACAAATGTAGTATTTTTAAGGTCTTTAAAAAATCTTTTTGCTCGTGATTTTATTTTGATTTTTTCTTTTTTTTCGTACCCTGTATATCGTAAGAGATAACAGAAATCTGACTAACCAACTTAACAAACCAACATTTTTATTTATTACTAGCTGACCCGGCAAACGTTGTTTTGCCATATAAATAATTTTTAAGTAATTTCTAGCCTAAAAATTAAAAAAATATTAAGGGTGGACAACCCTTATCACTAAGGGGTATGAAAAATAGATGTTGGCCGATTCTCAGACCTACTCAATATGCTCACAAAATTTCATGAGAATCGGTCAAGCCGTTTCGGAGGAGTACGGGAACGAACATTGTGACACGAGAACTTCTAAAGATTCATATTATATTAAAGTCATAAAACAATATTAAATATAATTTACTTTTGTTTACTTTGTTTCTTGGGATTGAGGTTTTTTATTAATAAAACGATAATTTTCTGACGTTTCGCCTTACATGGAAGGCTTTTTCAAAGATCTATTTATTTATTTTAACGATAGTCCTATGGCATGTTCCTACAAAATAATAACGAGTTAAAACAATAATAATTATTTACAAAATATAAACTGGATGATTTTTTTACATTTAAATAATTATAAAAAATGGTTTAAGAAAAATTGAAGCATATATATATATATATATATATATATATATATATATATATATATATATATGAAAACCATTTCTTATAATTTACTTTTGTTTACTTTGTTTCTTGGGATTGAGGTTTTTTTTATTAATAAAACAATAATTTACATTTTCTGACGTTTTGCCTTACATGGAAGGCTTTTTCAAAGATCTATTTATTTATTTTAAAGATAGTCTTTTGGCATGTTCCTACAAAATAATAACGAGTTAAAATCATAATAATTATTTACAAAATATTAAATGGATGATTTTTTTTACATTTATATAATAAAACTGACACAAAGGTAGACATAAGACAATTTGTTGTTGACAATTGTCAAATACGAGTTTTGTAATCGATTTTTAATCACCCTGTATAAGTAAGTGTAAAAAAACAGGTTTAATTTGGGGAGAATTCATAGCTCGGAAATCTAGAGATTCTTTTTAAATGATCATATCCTGATCCTGCATAATTATAGACATCGTAAATCACTTCTAAAAATTCTGGTTGTTGGCACCCGATGTCTATTGTGTAATTGCCAAAAAATAAATAAATAAATAAATAAAGCAGGTGCTAGGTGTTTTAAGTAGAATATTAATTTTAGATAAAATCTTATAGAGTCTGTTTATTTATTATTTCTGGGAGATACATATAATACTTGTTATTTTTATTATAAGCACAAACAAAATGAAGACAGAATCCCGCTATTGTTAGGTTGTTTATGCTTACGTCATAGAATGTAAAAAAATATAATAACGTATCTACATTAGGTCTTCTTTCCTTCATATCCCACAACTGGAACAAGTCCCTTGAGTTTCTAGGTGAATCCCAGATCGTTGCTTTTGATATATCCAAAAGTTTTGACCAGGTTTGGTATGATTAGCACCTCAATAAACTTTCCTCCTACGCCCTTCCAAACAAAAATCTGTTCTTGGTTTTCTAGTTTTTTTCTAATCTACCTATATCATGGATTATGAGGAATCACAAGACTGGTGGAGGAGAACACCAGGACAGCGTCAGGCGAAAGTGTTCATCAAGGCTCACTCGCCAGAATTTACAAAAGACCTTCTGAATTATAACCGGAAGGCAGTAAGAATAATAGTGGGTCAATTGACAGGTCATTGCAGACTGAATAAACACATGGAAACTATGGGCCTGGCAGAAGAAAACCTATGTAGGTTCTGCCAGGAGGAGGAAGAAACCGCAGAACACGTATGGTGCTACTGCGAAGCCCTTTGTCGTCTGCGGTTTGCAAGGCTGGGTGAAGAAAAACCTAAAGCGGCAAGATATACCAAGGGGCCAGTTTCAAGCTTGTGGAGTCTGATTAAACAGACCGGCTTGGACAGCGTGCTCTAACCTATGGACGGAGGACACACAATAAACCTGAGCAGGTTGCAGTGTTAGAGGATATGCAATCCACCTCCTAATCTAATCTAATCTAATCTAATCTACCTATATCAGTGTGGATGGCTACTTTTCAAGCTTCCACCGAGTAAATGCTGGGATGCCTCAGGGCTCAGTACTGACACCAACATTGTTTCTTGTTCACATTAACGACCTTCTCCTTCCAATTAATTCCATAGTTTTGCCGACGATAGTACCTCTTCACTCCAATTTCTTTTTTTTCTTTCACAGAACCTTAATTTAATATTTGATTGAGGATCCAAAAATCTCCTCCATTTTAATGCATCCAAAAACACAATCATGTTCCTTGTCGCAAGAACTCATCAAATGCCCATTCTCTATTTAAGAGTTGCCAAGTCCTGCAAAGCAAAGACACATTATTTATTCTTGGTTGCTTTCCAGTGACGAAAATTTTTGTGCGTCACGCTCCAGGGCTTGAAGCTCTTGAACTGCTCTAAAAAGTTAGTCACTGGAACGCATCCTTAGACAAGGAAAGAGAGATACTTTAAGAAATTTTAAAATTTCGTTGTTTTTAACCTTTCTTGGCTTTATAATAATAATCTCTTTTAATATCTAATTCCATTTTAAATGAATAATTTTAAAAAATCCATCCTTAACCATAAAAAACACGTTTGAAGCACAAAAACCAAAAGAGGGGTTGGTGCATGAGGGGCAAGGGAAAGAAAGACGGAGTAGCTCAGGTGCATAACACTTTCCGTCACTGGAACGCCATAAGAGTAGAACGAAATGCTCCTGAGCTACTCGAGAGCGCTCTATTTGCGTCACTGGAAAGCCACTCTGGTTGGATGGAAAATTGGAAAATAACCTTAACTGGCATAAACATATTACGTCTATAGCAATGCAGCTTCAAAGAGCTTGTGCCTATTTCTCTTTTGAGCCAAAAGTATTTTCCCTTTCTAATTTAAACACTTTGTATATATTGTTCAAATATCTGAGGAATGGAGTCCCCTCAACCCCTTGGCATTTTTCATTTCACTCAAAAAAGATCTGTTAGCCTTATTAATGAGTCTTTACTTACAAAAGGGCTTTCTTCTCTTGCCCATCTTAGGGCTGTAAGGGATCTATCGCTTTTTTATAGGTACTTTCACGGTTTTTGCTCCGAGGAATTATCCTCCCCTTACAGCTTCCACAAGTGAAACTCGTGGTGCCGCACACATGCATCCGTATACGGTTCAACTGGACAGGCCCCAAACTTCCCACTTTGTTCTATATTTTATTCCTTAAGCTTCTAAAATGTGGAACCTGCTGCCCGCGAAGGTATTTCCTTTCCCTCCAAATCTTCACGTATTTAAGTCCCGTGTTAACAAACTTCCTCTTACCTCGCTTAAGACACCCACGGTACGGTAATAGAGAATTATTGCAAGTTGCCTTATTAAGCTCGGGAATTATTAATGCCGGCCTTATTTAAATTGTGCTTGTACCCATAATTTAGAGTTATTGCAAATCCTGTTGATAGTACCATTAACCTTATACCTACTATATGTCTACCAATAATATTAAGTTTTAATTGTTAAGTAAATGTTTAGGGTATGTTTTTATGTAACTGAGTGTTCAAATTTTATACCTATTTCTGTATTTTCCCATAGTTTGTTACATTATGCACACTATGGGCCTTTTGTGACGCCATTTCATTTTATTGTGCACTGTTTTTTATATTGTACAATTCTTCTGAATAAAGAGATTTATTATTATTATTATTATTATTATTATTATTAAAAAAAGGGAAGAAATTTTAGTAGTTTTTCTTTATTGTTTTGTGTTTTAGGGTTTTTTTATAACACAATTATAGAAATACATTTGAAAAAGCAAGGTGTTAAGTATTTTTACTTCTAAAAACCTATCGATTTTGTGATCGGCAGCCGTTCGGTTCGACGAACAGTTCCGAAGTTAAAATAAGGCCAAAATAAGGCACGACCTAAAACCGACATAAATAAAGCCGGGCACTATACTTATTAAGGGAGTCCTTATCCTATCATGCATCTGCGCAAGCTCAGATGTCAAAGTAAGGCCGGTATTATTAGTGCCTGGCCTTATTTCACTGTGCAATAAATCTCTAATATTTCGGCTCTCAGCCTCCGTGGAGTGTTCAAAGAGGAATTAAAAGAAAGTTCTCGATCTTTACCATCGTGTTTACCTACTTTTTTTGTGTTACTTCATTTTTACTAACTAATTCCGTTTAAATAACAATAAATATCATAATTTACTTAAAAAAGGTACTTTTTTCAATAATGTCGATTAAGACAATGAAAAACCATGGCGCCAAGGTAAAAGGCATGTAACAATTGCACACTACTTATTTTTTCCATTAAATGCAATAAAACGTTCCAAGTATCGACGAGTGGTAATCAAAGTTATTTTTAACATTCATGACAGCGCCAGGCTATTACGAGGTAAAAGTATGTTTATTAGAGAACATAATTTGAAACTGATTTGAGTTCGGTAAGGTGGTTTACCTTGCTGATTTCGATAGGAATCAGGTCTGGAGAGCGCGGCGGACAAGTCTTGTTTTGGTTAGTTATTCTTTCTGTTTGAACATCCTTCCGTTTTTATAGATGCCACGTGTTTTAATAAGTCGTACCGATCAATAAGAAGAACATTTTTTTCTATGACTAAAAGCGTTTTGGTAACATTATCACGAAGATGTAGCACTCCATTTTACTACACAAAAAACTTGTAATACGCCCTAATAAACAACCGTTAACAAGATCGTTTTATCGCCCGGAGTTGGCTAATTTAAGCATAAACAGGAAGCATGTTAAAAGGTGGCAGATTATGAATGGGCAATGCACAATGTTATTTCTAACGTTTAAGAAAATGTAGGCAATAGCCAAAGTCGGTCTATATAGGGTCGCGACATACGTCCATATTGCTTTGACGTGTTATGATGTCACATCTCCCATTTTTCGGCCATGTTGTTCAGTGCCGGAGATATACAGTTTATTGTATTAGTAGAACAACCGTTTACACAACAGTTTTTAATTATTATTAAGTTGTAAATTCTTTTATTTTAAATAAAAAACATTTGGAATTACATCTTTCTACAAATATCACTTCCAAAACAATGCAAAATGAAATGGGCAAATTCTAGACGCCACTGGATTCATCATCAGCTTTGATTTTACCCAGTCTTGCCAACTTTTCTCCGTGGAGTGCCCTTCTTTGCGTCCCCGACCTCGAACCGCCTAAAAGTTGAGGACATGTCGCAACCTTATAAATATAAACTAACCTATTAACCGGTTTTTAAAAAACCGGTTTCGGTTAAATCCGGTTAACCGAATATTTAAAAACCGGTATTAAAAATCGGTTTTTAAAACCGAAAAATCGAAACCGGTTTTTAAAACCGAAAAACCGAAACCGGTTTTCAAAACCGATACACCGAAATCGGTTTTTAAAACCGAAAACCGAAAACGGTTCTCAAATCCGAAAAGACTTTTCTTAACCACAGTTAACGGAAAATCGGAAAGTAATTATTCTCTATTAATCGTTTTTGCGTTGATTACGGATTTGCCCATGAGCTGTGGTGTTAAGTGATAATCATTATTCATCCTAGAATATTCTTCAAAAGAAATTGGTTAAATATAAATAAGAATAAAAATATAACATCCCTGTTAATAAAATGCAAGATTCTAAAAGGTGATGTAAAAATTCTATACATACATACATAATTTATTTTTTCCTCTTTATTTAAAATTGGTATTCTATTTTCGGTGTTTTTTCTTGGTTTATTGGTTAATAAAAAAACAGAAAAGGAAAAATGGTGATTTTGAAATTTTAATTTAGTGTATTATCATAGTAAGTTGTAGTTTTTAGATAATACCATTAAATTTGCCCCTTTATTTCAAACAATTCTTACTAGAAACATTTTCTTCTAAAATGCGCCGTTTTCTGGTTATGTGCTGTGTTGATATCCGAAGAACCGGTTTTCGATTTTGGTCCGATTATCCAAAAACCGGTATTCGAAAACCGATTCTCGAAATGACGAAAATGACATATAAAAATAATAATAATATAACCTAAAAAAGGGCAACTCCAGTTTTAAAACAAAAATGCGCAATATCTTTAATGGCAGGTAAATTAATCCTTCACATGGTTTCCACACATACTATTGTTATTGTGATTAGTATACATTTAGTCAATTTTGTTTGACTTTTAACCTTTAATTCGGCTATATTTTCCCCTCCTTGTTTTTTCATCCTGTTAGACAGTGGTTAGACATCTCCCGACGCCGCTAACAACCGCTGTGAGCTGCTGCAAGACTGACGTCATTGATTTGTCAAAAAATTAAAGTGCTTGCAGCTGCGGTAAGCAGCTAACAAAGAAAATATCCCTATAAACACGAGTTATAGACCGACTTACTTTTCTATTTTTTAGTGCATTTATCCAATAAAACATAATAGTTATTTTTGTACCAAGAGCGTAAAATAGCACTTTTACGCCCGCGGCTGTGGGCGTAAAAGTGCTTTACGCCAGAGGTGCAAACAATATTTTTATACGACCAAAGACAATTGTAGTTTCACTAAAGACTCCCAGATCAATGCTAAATTTTTGGTCATCAGCTTGGACGCTGGCTTGGCTGAATTTATGAAGCGGCAAATTATACGTTACCATGTACGTGTGTGTACTCGATGGATACCCGCTTCATAATATCCACGAAGCGAGCGTCCAAGCTGATGACCGAAAATTTAGCATTGTTCTGGGTGTCTATAGTAAAATGTAAACAGTATACTTTTAACATATGTTTAATTAAATAATTTGTTGTTTTACCCAACAAATATCAGTCATTATTTATTTTATGTTTTACCCATCTATTATTGATCTGTAATACCTTGGAAACGGAATATGTGATGGTAGCAATAATGCCCTAATGCGCTAATATGGAAATTTTATTGCTTATCCAATTTTATTTCTCTCACAATAAAGATCAAGTTTATACAAAAATAAATTTTAATATTTGTTCTCCTTCCAAAACTTTAGACTTCTTCGGAACGTATCCTTTCGACTTAACTTTTAAATAATTAATAGTTTAAAAAACTAAAAAAACACGCTTTTATATGCAACCGAACTAAAAATTAGAAAATAATTTTTCATTAAAAAAAATATTGTCATTTCATAGTAAAAAGCGTGGGGTGCATTTTACTATTTTTCATAACTTTTCCATCATAGATATTTGCATATATAATAATTATAACATTTAATATATTTATCACCCCACGCTTTTTACTATGAAATGACAATATTTTTTTAATGAAAAATTATTTTCTAATTTTAGTTCGGTTGCATATAAAAGCGTGTTTTTTAGTTTTTTTAAACTATTAATTATTTTTCATTTTTTAGTTTCTGCTACTCTTGACAAAATGGCGAAAAATTTTTTGAATGAACAAGAGTGGCAAATTTTAAAATTTTTCCAACAGATTGCAACTCACTAAAAAATTTCTTCTTCATTAAGTAGCAAAGTTTGAAATTTTGCCAACAGATGGCAATCCAGGCAATGTTTGGACCGTTGCCAATATATTGCAACCCACTAAAAAATTTCTTCTTCATTTAATAGCAAAGTTTGAAATGTTGCCAACAGGTGGCAACCTAGGTGTTGTTTTTATATTTTTATAATATAAAGGAAAATTTTTTTCCTGGCGATCCAAAAAAAGAATGTTAATTTTTATTAATTGCACATTATGTATTATGTATACATTACACATAATGTAATTTTATTATGGAATCCTTGAACTAATGGTGCAACTAACCCTATATTTTTATTGTTCATAAAAATTGAACACCCATGGTGCAACTAACCAAATTGTGTAAAAACTAAAAAATTTCTTCTTCATTTAATAGCAAAGTTTGAAATGTTGCCAACAGATGGCATCCTAGGTGTTGTTTTTATAATATAATGGAATTTTTTCCTGGCGATTCAAAAAAGATAACGGGATACTGTTTTTAAATTATTGCATCTTCATCGGTCCTTGACACGTGTGCAAAGTTTCAAAGAAATCGAATAGCTGGAAGTTGGTTAAAATTAGGCTCAAAGATTCCGTTACATAGATAGATAGATAGATAGTTACAACCCAAGTTAATAAAAGCGTGTTAAAAAGATATTAGACGATGGTATTGCGAAATGTCTATATTTGCATAGACCATCAACGTAGACCTTAGGGTGGAATACTTGGTCCAGAGAGAGTTCGGACTGTATTTTTCCGACTAAAAATAATAAAGTTTGTTAAACATACGTATTAAAATAAAATCAATAACTTACCAGTTCCTGAAAATATGCCATTAAAACGGTTTCGGTTATTTGAAGAATTGCGTTCGCATCTTTCCAAATACCAAATATGCCATACTCCCGATCATACTGTTGCCTTAATTTAACTGGAAAAGATTTTCGGTCGCTTTTATGGCCTTTTCTCTTATATTTTGTGGAATTTCTTCCATTTTGAGCAAATCGTTAAATAAAAATGCCAACTGACTAACTGATAGAAACATCAAAGTCAAACTTAACACCAGTCATTATCTACTTACGTATACAGGTACAGGTGCAACTTATTTTTATATTGCGAATAAATAATGTAATTAGTCATTGAAAAACTCTTTTTGGGTAAAACATAAAGCATTGTATGCACCACGGGCTTTACTGGACTATAATGCCCATCAGGTCGAAATCTAGCTATTTCAACCTTCAGGGCATTATAGTTCTAGTAACGCCCTTAATACATAAATAGCTATTAAATAATGCGGGCGTATTTGATACTTTTTTGCCCTAGGGCGTAAAAGTGCTATTTTACGCACTCATTTAAAATGCGGGCGTTTCTGATACTTTTTGCCCGTGGGCGTAAAAGTGCTATTTTATGCCCTCAATGGGGGCATAAAATTGTATTTTACGCCCGGTCGTACAAAAATATAAAAAAAAGGTTATACTGCCTGCAATAACAGAAAGAAAAATATGACAAACCAGGGGCGCCGGGAAGGGGGTGCAAGAGTGTGCACTTGCACCCCCTGGCTGAAAATGTAGGAAAAAGTAGGTTTTCTTAGGTAAAAGTCATGTTTTTCTTTGCTCTTCAAAGGATTTTGCACCCCGGCTAATAGAAGAGAAAATAAATGAATATTAATAGTAAAGACCCGTTATTTCGGCTTTGCATGTAAAAATACATTGGTCCTCTATATTTTTTGAAATCTTTTTCATCCCCCTGAAACTCATTCCGGCGGGGCCCACGTGACAAACAAATGTCATAATGCCACAACAGGGGTTTTTTATTTTGAAATATATGTACTTTATTTAGAATGTGAGAGTAGCTAGCTATAAATATACTTAGTGTAGCAGAAAAAACTGGCACATTAAAACTAAAAAAACTACCATTTGTTTATTTTATATCCTAAACGAACGTTTTTGGTGTGTTGTGCAGGGCCGAAAACCATGGGATCGCCCCTACGTTGTCCATCAGGCGCCGGAGAAAATTCAAAGGGGGTAAGTAAGGCTAGTATGCAGGACAAGTCATTTTGATGACGTGAAACATGTTTAAACTAAACGAAAAATCATGGTGTAAGGCCCTGCACAATCATGTTTTGTTTTTTTTTTCTGTTTGGTTTGGTGTGTGGAGTGGTTTTTTGCTTTTGTTTTTGAAATGTTAGTTTTTGAGATATTTTGTTTTGATGCATGATAAGTAATGTTTTGGTGGTTTTGTTGATGGTTGCAGAAAGTGGTAGTTTCGAGAAACACATGTACAGTGCGCGTCTAAAGTCATAACCCCCTCCTAACTTTTGAATTGTTAGGTATTTTTTAATGAAAATTTTAGGCAAGAAATAACAGATATTAATGTCAAAGTGTGAGATGGGCGCTATTTTTAAAAGGAAAATTGAATGGAACTACATCCTGTAGTTCAAAAACTAAGAAGTTTAGGATATATGTTTATTTATTTTTTTTTATTTTTTGTTGTAGAATCGTTTGGTTCTGGTTAGTTTGTCGGTTGAGTTACTGGACACCCTGTATGTATGTAGGTAATTTGATTGAAATTGATTAAAACTTTGATGTCTGTTGGTGCCTAAACGGTGAGGTTTATCGACTTTAATAAAGAATACCTTATTTTTTAAGTTTTTGATTGTCTATAAAATGGCGCCCCAGCTTTGCGATATCTGTCAAAATAAAAAAGTTATGAGGTAAATAAATTTTAAGTTTTAGGTAAAGTGCCCTCTGGCGGTATCTAAAAAAGTACTTTTGTCTTAAAATTTTAGAATCTGCAAAGCTCGATTTGTGTGCCAAATATCAACTGGATTGGTTAAAAAATAAATGCAATATGGCGAAAAAACCAAAATAAAAATTGAACTTTGACGGCTTGTAACTCGAAAACGAATGACTTTTTGAAAAAACTTATATGAAGCTCTACCCTTATGTTGTCAAGTAGAATCACCCCCTTAAGTTTCGTGATCGATTTTTGAATCACCCTGTATTTTAGGGTTATAAAGTACTTGTCAGGGGCTTTAGTTTGACAATTATACCTGTCATTCCGTGCCTAAAATATGGTTTATGTAGTCTTACCAAAGTCTTCAAATCTTTATTAAAAAATAACGAACAATTTAGAAGTTAGGAGGGTTCTGACTTAAGACATGCACTGTATATCGGGTAAAACTTATACAGGGTGGTTCAGAATAACGTGATTTTAAGAAAAAACGGTAAAAAAACATTTCCTACATATCTCAACTTTTGGGATACAGGGTGGTAAAGTTTTAAAAAAACTTTTTGAATAAATATGTTATACCATTATAAATTTTTCAATAAAATATACCACTCTTGGTTAATTGGGCTTCTAGAGACTAATGACTTTGTGGTTAAAGAGTCTCCCCTAAACGGTACTCTACGCGGTGTTGCCAGATTTTGCACATTTTCCCTAACATAGGGAAAACGAAATTTGGCAACATCACGGTAGATACATACCGAATTACGAATATTTAAATATTAAGAGACTATAGTAGATTTCATTTTGATTTGTTAAGTTTTTAATTTTGTGTAGTTTGTGTTCTTTTTTTGTGTGGGAATGTTTTTAATTTTTTAAGTATTGCTTGTAGATAACTTGAAAATTCACCGCTTCCACTTTGAATAATGCATTATTAACAAATAAACTTGGCTTATTTTTCTCTCACATTCTAATTTCTAAGAACCTACTAATACTACTAAAAAGGCACTAAGAATGGTTCTTTTATTTCAGATTGTGTCGCAAGAGGTAAGTGGAATGTTTATAATTTGCTTAAGTTATTTGTTGTATTTTTGTGTTTATCTTTTGGCCTCAGTATTTCAAAAAAAAATACAGCAAACAAGTTTTCAATGTTGTAATTTTTTATTTTTAAGTATTTTTGTCAAATGTATCCTAAAAATTGTTTGGTTTTTTCGTAAATTAAAATTTTTACGCTTATGTACAGGGTGTGCCAAATTTGACATCTTTTATAGGCAACTCATGTTTTCTTGTACACAAAAGTTGGCCAGAAAAAATACTTTTTTTTGTTCAGTGTCAAAAAAATATATCGCAAATGTTTGAGCCCTTAATAATTATAGTGTATTCCAGCAGAATGTTGGAAACATGTTAGCAACAATCGTAAAATGCAGAAATTGTTGCAAAAATTAGTCAGAAATGTTGGCAACACTTTTCTGCTGGAACGAAAAATAAACAAAGCGACAAAGCGTGCATACTGCTTATGCGTCAATACAAGAAAGGTTATGTTAAAAATTTGTCAGTAATGTTTGAAGAAAGTTTTCTAACTTTTTAAACAGTTTCCAACATGTTTCCAACATCTTAAAACTACTGCTGGAACAACAAACAATTGTATAATGTTACAAACATGGCACTGCTGGAACGACAAATTCGACGTGCAGAATCCGAACGGTTACAAACATTTCTGACAGCTTGCTGGAACAAACCTAATATTAGCTTTCTTCGCGGGTCTAGTAATGAACCGATTCTGAACCAGAACCGAACTGGTTTAGAATTGTTTTAAAGCGCATGTCTAGTTATTTATTAGTTCGGAATTTTTATTTACCGCGAACGATTTTCTATACAGCTGAGGATGTATTCTAACCTAGCCTTTTGGTTAGAATTTTTCATGGTTAAATTGGATACTACACAAAAAAAAAAAAAAATTCAAACAAAAGGTAAATTTTTATACTGTCGAAAGCCACTCGAGGTCTCTCGGCGGAAGACAGATTCCCTGTCTCCTCTCGTTTTTAACATATGTATGTGTATTTAACTAAAGATAAAATTCAAAGAACAAGAAATGGTAAAATCTTGTAATATTCTCTATATTTTTAATTAAATCTTTATTTATTTTATTGCATACATACATTCATACGGAATACAATTAAAAATCCTTTGTTTATATACGCTCAGAATTACAAAAATATAAAAAAATATTCAACAGGTATATTAACCCGCATTAAAAGTGGCAGAAACAAATAAACTGTAATACAACGGTTTATTTCTGTACCACAAAAACAGAAAATAGCTGACCATGTCGTCCATGCGCATGAAATTCCGAACTGAACTTTTAGTTCCAACAAAAATCTCAGGACTGCTAATCAGGTTACGAACCGGTAACGAACTGATTCCATTGTAACTCGCGAACTGTTACTAAATATTCAGGATTTTACTAACCGCAAACGCTGCTTTTTTCACTGCGCATGCGAATAGTCCCAGAACCGGTTCAGAATCGAACCCACGAACGCTATTAAGAGGTGTATTTTCGCGACTAGCAGTTTATTGGTAACAACCTTTTTTATATACAAAACTCGCAAATTGTTGATTTAAAAAATTTTACCAACACACATTATTAAAAATAATAATAAATTCTATACAAAGAAGCTTTTTTGTAAACTGTCGTCAATTAAGCCATTTCCACGTAATCGGACATTGAATATTTACATAACTATTTTTTAAATTTTGTTTTTGAGTTTAAATTTTGTTATTACTACAAATAACAATATTTAAATAAATTTAATACATATTTTTAAAGAAAATTTAATAGGCTACATATAAGGTCTCTTAACATTTTTCATAAATCTCCTTCAAAAGCTATTCGATGTTGAACTTGAATTCGAGTGTAATTTCATCAAAGAAAAAAAAATTAAAGTGGAAAAAATTCAACTGGCCATAGTTTTTTGAAAAATTTGGAAAATGTTGTAAGTTTTTGGATTCGTCAAACAAATTTAAACAAATCCAAAACATGGCAAATAAATGATTCACTCTCACTGGAGGGGGGAGGGCAAACAAAGAATGAGTAGATATTTTGCATATTCCAAAATAAAAATATTTTTACCCAAGTGTTCCTCTTAAGGCTAATAGCATCTAGTAAACATGTACTTTAGACTGGGTCAAGAAAATCGGCTTTTATTATTTTTTTTAATATATCGGAAAATATTTTTTAGGGTGACAAAAAGAAAATATCCTGAAGATTTAAGAATCTAACCAGAACTAACTAAAGAATAATTATATAGGAAAAAGAAAACAACATAAATTTTTAAAGGGACTTTAATGCTCTGCAAAAAAAGGTTTCTTAATATTTTTAAATAAAATTCTTCCTTTAAAAGTTATTCACAATTTAAGGTAAAAAATTATTAAATTACTGTTTTCTTTATTTCTGAATCAAGTTTTTTCACTTATTAGAACAAATAGATAAAGTACATCAACGAAAATCATAATTTTGTTAATCTTATGGCTTAAAATATTTAAATTTTATATTAGATTTAAACCTATTCTAGGTCACTGAAAAAATTGGTTAAAAAATAAAGAAAACAGTAATATATAATTTTTTTGAGTAAAATTGTGAATAACTTTTAAAAGGACGAATTTATCTACTTACAAAATTCCCAAATAATAAATTTAAATCAAGGTTAGTTTATATTTATAAGGTTGCGACATATCCTCAACTTTTAGGCGGTTCGAGGTCGGCGACGCAAGGAAGGGCACTCCACGGAGAAAAGTTGGCAAGACTGGGTAAAATCAAAGCTGATGATCAATCCAGTGGCGTCTAGAATTTGCGCATTTCATTTTGCATTGTTTTGATATTTGTTGAAAGATGTAATTCCAAATGTTTTTATTTAAAGTAAAAGAATTTACAACTTAATAATAATTAAAAACCGTTGTGTAAACGGTTGTTCTACTAATACAATAAACTGTATATCTCCGGCACTGAACAACATGGCCGAAAAATGGGAGATGTGACGTCATAACACGTCAAAGCAATATGGCCGAATGTCGTGACCTTATATAGACCGACTTTGATTTAAATCTAAAAATATATATCAATTTTTAAAGCTTGATTATTCCAAAACGGTTCGTCTGGCGAAAATTTTCAATATGACGTTTTTTGTAGGCAAATTAATCCTCTAAGGATATATGTGCACATACATTTTTTACGTCGATGGTTAGGGAGTTTTGACGCAGAAATGAAATTACAAATAAAAAATCTAAATTAAAGAAGATGAACCTTTAAGGGCTCAAATCTTTTTGATTTTGATATATTTAAAAAAATAATAAAAGTCGATTTTTTGCCTAGTCTAATATACAATCAGCCACATCAAAAGGTAATAGGCAAGTAAACCAACAACCAAGCGGGACCGATTCGTCTCCGTGTTTATATGCCGAAATTCTTTGTTTAATCTCTACCTGTAGGTGTTCTACACGCTTTAGACCGTCTCCTTTCTCGACGCATTTCCTATAAACCTTTTGCTTTGGCATTGGCTTAACGTGTATATCAGAGTGGCTTTCCAGTGACAAAAATAGAGCGCTCCCGAGTAGCTCAGGAGCATTTCGTTCTACTTTATGGCGTTCCAATGACGGAAAGTGTTATGCACCTGAGCTACTCCGTCTTTCTTTCCCCTTGCCCCTCATGCACCAACCCCTCTTTTGGTTTTTGTGCTTCAAACGTGTTTTTTATGGTTAAGGATGGATTTTTAAAATTATTTATTTAAAATGGAATTAGATATTAAAAAGAGATTATTATTATAAAGCCAAGAAGGTTAAAAACAACGAAATTTTAAAATTTCTTAAAGTATCTCTCTTTCCTTGTCTAAGGATGCGTTCCAGTGACTAACTTTTTAGAGCAGTTCAAGAGCTTCAAGCCCTGGAGCGTAACGCACATAAATTTTCGTCACTGGAAAGCTACCTAGTATGGGTCCCTAGTTTCACTGATTAGATAGAAAAATGAAATTCGAAGCGTCTTATATTGTTTTATTGAGGGAAATTGCTGTAATTACAACCTGTATTCTTTCAAACTTGAACTTAACAAACACAGTAGCAGTCGATACGTTGAATAATTGCGTATAATTATCGTTAAATGTGTATATTTATAGGCTGTAATTGCCCAATTTATTACCGACTATCCATAAAAAATACCTGTTCGTCGATCGGGGTCAATTATTTCAGTTGCGTATGTAGACATGACACGCGCATATTTTTTAGGTACTACAATCTTAGAATTAATTTACATAATGTTTATAATGGAAAGGGGTTTTAAAAATTTGTGCTCCAAAACTTGCACCAATCATAACTCGGCTCTTTCGAATTTCTTAGGACACAGGTATCTTTCCGGAGAGCTGGAAAGCTGCACTGAAAGGATCTAAATCTCTTCCATCTAACTATAGACCAATTTTAATTATCTCGGTACTTTGTAAAGTAATGGAAAAAATCATTAATTCACAAATTCTTAAGTATTTAGAAAAACACAAAATTTTGCATGACAGGCAGTATGGATTTCGCCACAAAGATCTACAGCAGATCTTCTTTCCTTCGTATCACACTACAGGAATAAGTTTCTCGAGTTTCTAGGTGAGTCCCAGATCGTTGCTCTTGATATATCGAAAGCTTTTGACAAGGTCTGGCATGCCGCACTTCTTAATAAACTTCCCTCCTATGGTCTTTCAACTAAACTCTGTACTTGGCTCTCTAGTTATCTATCTGATCGACGTATATCAGTTATTGTTAACGACCATTCTTCAAGCTTTCACCAAGTAAATGCTGGAGTGCCTAAGGGCTCAGTTCTGGCACCAACATTGTTTCTTCTTCACATCAACGTCCTTCTCTCGTCTACGACAGTAACCATTCCATTTCCATAGTTTGTCGACGATAGTACCCTTCACTCCAGTTTTCAGGTTCCTAAACCCATCACTAAACCTGATTTGGAAAACAAACGCAGAGTGATGCAGATATCTCTTTCGCAGGATCCTACTTTAATATTGAATTGGGGCGCCAAAAATCTCGTCCATTTTTCTTGTCGCGAAAAGAGTCTTCAAATACTCATCCTCTACTTATGAGTGGCCAAGTTTTACAGAGCAAAGACACCTACAATCTTGTGGGCGTCACATTTGAAAGTAACCTTAACTGGCCTAAACACATTGTATCTATAGCCACGGCAGCTTCAAAAAAGCTTAGATTTATCTTTCAAGCCAAAAGTATTTTTCCCCTTCTAATTTATACACTTTATATGTGTCCCAAATCCGACCTCTCTTGGAATATTGTTCTCATATCTGGGGCATGACGTCCCCCACAACCCTACAACAAGCATTATTGATTCCATTTAAAGAAAAGCTATTCGTCCCATTAATGATCCTTCACTTACAGAAAGGCTTCCCTCTCTTGCCCATCGTCGGGCTGTGGGGGATTTATCGCTTTTTATAGGTACTTCCATGGCTCCTGCTCTGAAGAATTGTCCAGTATAGTTCCTCCACTCACGGTTCCCAACAGAGAAACTCGTAGTACGTAGTAAGTTAAAGGGGTGCCGTCCAATTTTTGTAAAATCGCTGAAAATTTTTATACTTTGCACTAAAAAAACAGCCAATCGACAATTATGGCTTGTTTTTGGGTTAGGTAAATAAATACAGGGTCATTCAAAAATCGATCACGAAACTTAAGAGGGTGATTCTACTTGACAAAAAAGGATAGAGCTTTATATAATTTTTTTTAAATGTCATTCGTTTTCGAGTTACAAGCCGTCAAAGTTTAATTTTTATTTAGGTTTTTCGCCATATTGCATTTATTTTTTAACCAATCCAGTTAATATTTGGCACACAAATCGAGCTTTGCAGATTCTAAAATTTTAAGACAAAAGTACTTTTTTAAATACCGCCAGAGGGCACTTTACCTAAAACTTAAAATTTATTTACATCATAACTTTTTTATTTTGACAGTCAAAAACTTAAAAAATAAGGTACTCTTTATTAAAGTCGATAAACCTCACCGTTTAGGCACTAATAGACATCAAAGTTTTCATCAATTTTAATCAAATTACCTACATATATACAGGGTGTCCAGTAACTCAACCGACAAACTGAATCAAACGATAATAAGAAAAAAACTTCATATAAATATATGTCCTACACGTCTTAGTTTTTGAACTAAGGTGTGTTAAATATTTAGAAAAAAAACTTTTTTTGTTAATATTTAACACCCCGTAGTTCAAAAACTAAGACTGCTTAGTACATATGTTCATATAAAGTTTTTTCTTATTTTTTGTTGTAGAATCGCTCCGTAAAGTTTGTTCTTTGAGTTACTAGACACCCTGTATGTATGTAGGTATTTTGATTGAAATTGATGAAAACTTTGATGTCTATTGGTGCCTAAACGGTGAGGTTTATCGACTTCAATAAAGATTACCTTATTTTTAAGTTTTTGATTGTCTATAAAATGGCGCCCCCAGCTTTGTAATATCTGTCAAAATAAAAAGTTATGATGTAAATAAATTTTAAGTTTTAGGTAAAGAGCCCTCAGACGGTATTTAAAAAAGTACTTTTGTCTTAAATTTTATTATCTGCAAAGCTCGATTTGTGTGCCAAATATCAACTGGATTGGTTAAAAAATAAATGCAGTATGGCGAAAAAACCAAAATAAAAATTGAACTTTGACGGCTTGTAACTCGAAAACGAATGACATTTTGAAAAAAAATTATATGAAGCTCTACCCTTATTTTGTCAAGTAGAATCACCCCTTAAGTTTCGTGATCGATTTTTGAATCACCCTGTATGTATCTAAAATAAACCAAAGGCGTTTTTTCGTGTTAATACGGTTCAAAACATTTTAATACATATCTCTATCTAACTCTTATGTTTATAAAGAATCTATTGAGTAGTCCGTTACTTTGTGACAATACATTTTTACGTAGAATGTAACAAAGTAAAATTTGTGTTTTTATTACATTCTACGTCTTATGTTTATATTTTCACTTTGATGAATACAGTTAACACGAAAAAATGGCTTAAATTGCTGACATACCTATAAGTAGTTATATATTATTTGTCACTCAGACAGGGACACTATAATTTATAAATAATTAAAACCAAAAATTACTTTCTTGCTTCACTTTTAATCGGTAATGAGTATATCAGCATACTGTTAGTATTTCAAAAACCAGAAATAATTGGCGTAAAGTGCGTTATACATTTTTGATGTAGAATTAAATACCGAATCAAAATTAGTTAAAATATACAGGGTCTTCTATAAAAACATACTTAACAATTAAAATTATATTTTGGGAGACCTTGTATATTAACTGGTACTGTCAATTAAAAAAAGGTGTGTTATATATTTGATTGTGGGATACACTAGTGGATTTCCTATACTATTCTATACTATCTTCACTAGTGTACCCCGTTTTCAAAACTATTAAATTGTTAAAATCAAAATTAAAACGTCTTTTAATTTGACTTTTTATTTGACAATATTTTAACTATCAAAAAAACTGGTACTTTTTAACACAACAATATAAAACAACTTGTTCTAAAAAATTATATTTTCAACAAGGTGTATGCAAATAAAATTTTTTATTTTAAGTTTTTTTTTGAAGCAATGTTCGTGTAGTTGGGACACCCTATATACGTCGTCCCAATATCCATTTTTTGCACCACTTTCTTTTTTCCTTTTTTTTTATAGTCAATTCCTAGCGACTATAACTTTTTCTTATTAGTATGTGCCACTATAAAAACTGTATACAAATGAAATTGTATTATTTTCCAAAATGGAATTAAAATCGTACTGCAAATTTTAACGACTGATTAATGGTCACATTAGATGTGAATGTTCTGCACAATTTCCTTAGAAGTTGCTCTTTTCTTTTATAGCTTTAAACAACTATAAAAACAAAACTATTTGACGTCCCTCTCTCCAAACGTTGAAGATAAACCAACAAAACTGGCGCCCTCAATATATAAAATTTGTTCGACCAATTATAACCGCGGTAATAATTGGTGACAACTTTGACGTATAATACATTGTTTAAACGTCAACATAACCGATTAGTAAATACCGTTTTAGAATTGGTTCTTCGCCTAAAATTCATCACCGGTCTTTTCATAATACGTAAAATAAAAATTTGCTTTATTTTTCTACTTGCGTGCAAAAATAAATAAATAGTAACCTGTAAGAATTCGGCTACCATGGTTGGCTGTTTAAAAATTACGGAGTCTCCAAAAGAAAATGGAATACCCGGGCCCGACCAAGACGGCGACACGTGTTTCGTCTTCGTTAAGACTTGTCATAGCCGCTTCAGGTCGTAGGCACCTTGATGATGCCCCGGTTGACTGTAAATATCCTTTCTGTATCCCAGAACTAACAAATACAGACAACCGGTGCCATCTCGCCAAGAAATTTAAAAACAACCAGCCATGGCATCAAGAGGTTAAAGGTGGCACCTCTTTATTTTTCTGAGTTTTTGATGTGCATTTGTTTCTTTTTTTTGCTCAAAAGATAAAATGAATAATGAAATAAATTAAACTCTTGTACAGGACGTTTTTTCTATCCTTGTTGGTTATAGTTAAGAATGGGTGGCAAAATATAAATGAAAACCCTGTACATTACCATAAATAAAATTTTAGTTTTTATGTTTTCCTTACACTCGTACAAAAAATAGCGTTCCTAACACGTGCCGAAAGTGCCTTTTCCGCACTTAATTGCTTAACCAAACTCCGCTACGCGTCGTTCGGTCAACTGCAATCGCGTGCTGAAAAGGCCCTTTCGGCACGTGTTAAAAATATACTATATTTTTGAACAGAATTCTATATTTTGCCTGTTCCAGGAACCAAGCCGAGATGGCGCACACTTGCCGCGGCAGCATCTCTCTCCATGGGGCCCCTCATCTGCACGGTGGACCCGTGCACATTTGTCATCTCCAACGGGGGCACCCAGACGTTCCACATCAAGGCCTCGTCGGAGGTGGAACGGCAGTCCTGAGTGACGGCCCTCGAACTTGCCAAGGCTAAGGCCATGTAAGTTTTTTTGGGGAACTAGAAGGAGTGAAAATTACAATATGATTCAATTTTTAGAGGTGTCTTTAGATGGCACTCTTGATCAAAAATGCTTTTATAATCAAATTTGTGATTAAAAATATTGTTTTTTTCCTCCTTCTTTGAAGTTCTCCATAGTAAGTCATTTGGATTTGTGTATTTTTGAGAGGTTTCTCTCAAGTCCTTTCCATATAATGGTTCAATATTGTTTGTAAGTATACAAAATGTTTTGCAGAAGAAACATGGAATCAGAAGAAGACGATGTCGAAGCTGATGAATCAGGTTTATCGGAAGAACCCGATGTTATGAGGAAGCTGGAGAGTTCCCCTAAATGAATTACAGGTAATTTTTTGTTTGTGAATTGTTATGAATGGCAAAATTTAATCTAATTTTTACTTCTTACTCAATTTTCTTTCATAGATTTGCGGTGAGCTTCTAGGAAAACACTGGAAGAACTTAGCGAAACCTCTGAGTGAAATAGAATCGACCCCAGATCCGGATATGTTAAATAGTAAAGCAAAAGAAGTGTGCGAAAGAGCTACTTTGTTTAGAATCGCTAGTAATGCTATGATAAACGTAAGTATTTTACGGTTAAAATCGTTCTTACGTAACGTAATTTAAAACTATTTATGCAACCACCTAAACCAATTTTGTTCAGGGTTTGTATTCTAACCTAACAGGTGTAAAACAGACTCCTTACAGTTTTTTTAACGGGTTTTTCGTGATGTTACTGTGGTTCAAATGCTCTTTATTACATGTTTAATTTAACGATTGATGTAATTTTAGATCCTATGTTTTTAACTTTTAGCTTTTAACTCACTTTTCAATCAGTCAATCAATCAAACTTCATAGTTAAAAATCTTTTTTTTCTAATTTTGACGTACTAAAGTCGTAATACGTTACCGATCGCGATACGGATACGTGTGCCGTATTGATAAGTTGGAACGGATTGGAACTAACGTATCGCTTCTGCGCACGCGCATTACGATACCGATAGGGATACGTAATGATTTTTAAACTGCTTTTTGTCTCTATTTTCTGATAAATACGACATAATATGCATTTTTTAGTCGTGCTCGGACTACCTTAAAACGGCCCAAACTCACGGCCATAAGCTGGTAAAATTGCTTCAGCACGAACGGGAGCAAAGGCAGAGGCTCCAGGAGATGGTTGAGACTTTGGCGGAGCAGCACTCCAAGTTGGAAAGGGCTGCCAATGCGCATGCGCATAGAGCAGGTAAGACTTCTTTAAATTAAATTTAATGAAACCTGTGATAGATTTGTGATAGGGTTTGGATCTGGTAATCGTGGAGGACGTCAGTTTAAAAGACCTGCGGTGCTATAAGTATTCTGCTTGACTCTTTGTTTGACCTCCGGACAGTGCGGACGTGCGTAGAGGACTACAAAGTTCTTCCCGGAGTGGCAGTTAGAGGTGTCGTACGAACGTTTTTACCTTCGGGGATCAAGGAAAGATTCACGCTAAATTGACGGCATCCTTCTTCTGGATCTAAGCGCTGTGAGCGAAGATTTCTATAAGCTGATGGTATCCTGTTTGGTGGTGAACACGAGGTATTTCTGAAATGGCGGGAAATAGATGGGCGTGCCATGGGAACTGTCAGTTGTGAAAGTGAAGGTTATATGTAAAACCAGTAGCAGATCTTGGTTTGACAGCCGACAATTTATGCATTGCATCGATTGTTGAATTATTTGTTTTCTTTTTGGAATTTCTGGGAGCTACGAGCTCGATTATCCAGATTTTCCGCCGACGAAAGCCCTGGAAAGCATAGTCCGGAAGGGGAGAGTGGTGGATTGGACCTGAAGGGACCAAAACCAAGAAAAAAATAGAAATAGAAGTATTCTGCTTAAGAATATGACCTTGTTTACATCGTCACAAAAAAGGCCTAAGAGGATAAAAAAATCATAATTTTACAGAAATAAACAGGTACAAATCTTGTAAAAAAAAAACTCTAGATTGTGACCTTATACAGTTTTGAGAAGTTACCAATTTTTATATAAGAAACATCCTGTGTACATAACCAAATTATTTTGATAATCTTTTTTTAGGAATACAAACAGCAAGCAATTTCTTTTCTTTATTTTTCCAAATCATAGCATACAAAATTGATTGTTTTCTTTGGTTGTTCTCTGTAAATATAAATATTTTATTTGTTTGTTTTCATGTCGGTCTATATTTAAATAGATTTTAACGGTTTCAGTGAAGTCCGTTTTATTTTTGTAAGGGTGCTTGGATTCTTTTTAAACAAAAGGGCCGGAATTTCCTATGAGAAAAAAGGCAATGTTTGCATGGATCTTTCAGTGACTTTATCGCATTTCGAACGGAATAAAAATAATATGGCCACCGCGATCTCCAGATTTAAACATGTGACTTTTATATGGGGCGCTTAGGTATTGTTTGGTTTTTGTACAAAATTTGTTCAACTTATTTTTTTATGGTAAATATTTTAGTTTATTGATTGTTGTCACAGAATTGACACTAGAAAGGGTGTTCATTTAAAAACTTTCCACTCAAGTTATCTGCGAAAAGAGACAGATTTGAGAAAATCGCCGCAACACGTCAAGATTTTTATTGAGGGAAAAGGTTTTTACAAAAATTAAACGGCGATCCTTCAACCCCTTAACCACCAGGGCCACCACCCCAAATTTCTTAATTGAGAACGAGGGATCAAGACGAGTACTTTATAACCCTAGAATATAAAGTCAATAGCTTTACTTACCACAAAATTCGCTGTACTTTAAAATTTACTTGAATACCTAATTTTGAAGCCCATATTTCGAAACTAATAAAGTGAGATATACTAAATGTGGTATTTTCTTAAAGCTCCTTTAAAGATTTTTTAATGGTGATATTGGTGATAATATACAAAGTAGGACAAAAGGTATATATATTTTAGTGACGCACCCTGTATATTAGATTATCATTAAAAAGATATTTTAAAGATCTTTAAGAAAAACCTACAGTAGGTATATCTAACTTTATTAGTTTTGGAAATATGGCCATACAAATCGAGTATTCAGGTAATTTTTATAGTGCCGCCATTTATAGTAGGTGAAGATATTGACTTTATATTCTAGGGTTATAAAAGTACTCGTCAGGAGCTTTAAAATAATGTATGATGGTTGAAGGAGCACTGTTCAATTTTTTGTAAAAACGTTTCGCCTCAATAAATATTTTGACCTGTTTCGGCGCTTAAATTTTCTCTTCTCGCAGATAACTTGAGTAGTAAGTTTTTAAACGAACACCATGTACATTTCTAGTCGAACAGTTTATCCAATAAAAATCGTTGCTGTTAGTACTTTGGTCGGCGGCTTGAACCCAAGATCGTTTAATAGGTAAGGTTGCCTCATTACGTCACATATGTACCGCACTGCTGGTTCCTTATTGGCGCCATCATAGCAAACAAGGATGTCTAGACGGATAATGCTGTGAGGGCGAAAGAGCGCGAAATACAATATTTAAAAATCAGCTAGAATAATCAATAATTTATTAATAGGAAATAAAGAAGTTACGGTAACAACTGGAATTACCAGTATTTAAAAGTATTTCTTTAATATTGACAAAAACAAACTACACTGTTAAAAACTTCATTAAATAATGAGCAAAATACATATGTGACGTATGGTCCGTCATGTTGCAAGGCTTACGAGGCAACCTTACCTATTAAACGATCTTGGCTTGAACCTGCAACTATGTTTTTTTTTATTAAACCTACTTTTTGTAAAAATATGATACTAAAATGGTATTTCTCTAGAATAACTACTGCTTTTTAAAAATGGCGGATTATGTGTGAGCTAATATTTAGCGACTTTTATTTCGAGATGTTGGGAACATCGTCATTAGAGACATTTTGCACCCCTTATTTTGCAATTCCGTTGTGGTTAACGTTATTCTGAGACTGCGCAGTAACGCAAACATGATCCGTTATCGTTATTAACCATACCGGACTCCTTTAATTACGGATGAATACCGAAGAGCTTATCGTTATCGTTATCGTTATTGTTAAACTGCGTGGTTGCCGGATTGTAGAAATTTTAATATCAATTATTTAAAAGGTTAAAATTTTCATGCCATATTAATTAAAATATCATTTATACATAGGCTCTAATTAGCGAAAATTTATAGCAATAGTAAAATCAAATAGTGTTAAGAAATTAAAACGGACTTGCACTTTTACGGATATTCTAAATCAGTAATTAATTTAGATGTTTCAATCTGGCACACTCTGCTTTTTATTCTACTACCAAACCTAACCTTACTTTTTGGGTTTTGCTTATACTGTATTGTTTGCATCTACTTTAAAAAACGAAATCAACAGAAGTGTTTGCATATATTTAAATATCAATTTATATCTTATAAAGAATAAAAGTAAATACGGATTTTTCGTTAACTTTAAAATCGGTGAACCACAGGCAAAAATAAGGTTAGTGTCGAAAAGCGCAGACGCAAGATAAATTTCTTAAAAGAGGCTGCAAAATCTCTGTCTTAAACTGCTGCCGTAATCGTTATGTTTAATAACGATAACCATAAGGAGGCCAAAAAACGTCTGTTATTTTAAGAGGTGCAAAATGTCTCTATTATTGAAGCAACTAAGCACAAAACACCGCGTCGTTGTTCTATAAGTAAATGGGTTTATTATCAATGAACCAAACAATCGCAGAAAATTTAATATAAACTCCAAGAAACACAAAATATAACACAATCAAGTTAAACGAGTCGGCCATATTGAAAAATTCCTCGCGACAATGTTGCCAATAGTTTATTTGACACTAGTAAAAAAATAAAGTTACTAAATATTATTCCATGCATGATCTGCTGTTTTATTTCAAACGGTTAGATATAAAATTAGGTATTTTCAGAAGTCGGTCTATATTGCTTTGACGTGTTATGACGTCTCCCCATTTTTCGGCCATGTTGTTCAGTGCCGGAGATATACAGTTTGTTGTATTAGTAGAACAACCGATTACACAACAGTTTTTAATTATTATTAAGTTGTAAATTCTTGTACTATAAATAAAAACATTTGGAATTACATCTTTCAACAAATATCACTTCCAAAACAATGCAAAATGAAAAGGGCAAATTCTAGACGCCACTGGATTGATCATCAGCTTTGATTTTACCCAGTCTTGCCAACTTTTCTCTTCGAGAAGTGCCCTTCCTTTGCGTCCCCGACCTCGAACCGCCTAAAAGTTAAGGATATGTCGCAACCTTATAAACTAAACAAACTAACCTTGAGGTATTTTATGCAAGTTGTAATCATAAATCACACATAAACAAATGTATAAACCATAATTAAGTGTATTAAACTGACTTATCGAACGACCTGGTAAACCTAGTCAGTGCGCAAATCATTTCGTCGTCCCCTCGTATTTTAAAAATCCGTGTTCAAGGCCGACTCGATATTGATTTAACACAGCTTCCCAAATTTAATTGCTTCCTAACGAGCTTTTTATTAGCATGTGATTAGCATACTTTACACAATTTGTCTGGGAAACTGTTACGTAACATTTGAAAAGTTTAACTCAGCCTAAAATGAAACTTTCCATATTTAAATTTACGCGCCAACCTCCAGGTTGATATCGAGGCCAATGCGGTGCCGATTGGTCGATTGAAATTCAATTGATACCAGTATTATTTTTATTTTTTTCTGTTTGATAAGCACGGTAGTTCACGATAAAGTTTAATCAACCGATTTCGTAGACGTTTTCAAGTGGTTAACTTAAAAAATCGTTTTTGATGTATGAATCACGTGTAGTTAATCAGGTGGGCCGTGACATATCGTAAATCGTCCGATGATCAGCTGTTCGTTTCAAAGGCACCTGCGATAAATGTGTTTTGTGTATTTTTGTCGGCGATAAATACGTGTTGGTAATTCGAAAATGAAAAATTATCTGCATAAGGCGTTGTCGAGGACTAATAATGTGACTTATAAAAGTAAGAATCCGCTCACGAGCGTTTATTTACATTCTGTAACCTCGTAAAAAGGTGGGATATTTAGTGGAGGTGACCACTGATCCGGCCGTCGGACAGTTTGGATTAACCTCGGCAACACGGTAAAATCAGTGTGTTGTAAATATTTATTTTTGTTGTTGATTTCATTGTTTTATCTGTTTTTGTTTGGTAATTGTCTAAAAAGGTAATTTTCTAGAAACCTGCGGCAACTCCGATTTTGACGAAATTTGGTATACGGGGGTTATTTGGGGCGCTGATCACGAATCTGAAAGAATTTTTTGGCGGAAACGTTTCGTTCTTGAGATATTTATCATCAGACTTGAAATTTAAACTAATCCTATTTTTACAATATTCCCCCTTCTTTTCGCACATTTCTTGATTTAAAGCTTAAATGGTACAGAATATTTGATTTTAACCTTTTAAAACCCCGTTCTTTTACAGTATTTTACATTATTTTTGCATTAAATTGCATAGCTATACTTTGAATCATTTCAATCCCAGTGTGCCATGAAGCCCTATGTGTATGTATGGTTACCGCATTATCAAAGAAAAGCCACGCTATTTAATGCAAAATAATGTAAAAAAAAACGTAGAAAACGGGGTTTTAAAAGGTGAAAATAAAATATTTTGTGACTCTTTAGCTTTAAATCAAGAATTGTGTGCAAAAAGAAGGGGAATATAGTAGAAAGTAAGCTTAGTTTAAATTTGAATTTTGATGATGAATATCTTGAAAACGAAACGTTTCCGCCAAAAAATTCTTTCAGATTCGTGATCAGCGCCCAAAAACCCCCGTATACCAAATTTCGTTAAAATCGAAGTTGCCGCAGGTTTCTAGAAAATTACCTCTAAAATGTGACAACCCGATTTCGACCAAATTTTTGTGTACAGGGGCTTTTAGGGCGCTGATCAAAACTAAAGAATTTTCGAAACGTCTCGTTTCAAGATATCCATCATCAAGTTGAAATTCACACTAACTTTGATTTTCACTATATTCTTCTTTTGCATACAATTCTTGATTTAAAGCTAAAGTGGCTCACTATATTTTATTTTTCCTTTTAAAACCCTGTTTTTCCATGTATTTTACCCCTTTTATCAAATAAATTGGAAAGGTTCCCTTTAAAGACGCAGCAAGCCATGCATACACTGCTCTGGCGCATCCACCATAATATGCTGTGTTTGAAAGTGAAGCTATGCAATTTAATGCAAAAAGTTTAAATACATAGAAAAATTGTGTTTTAAAAGGTGAAAATAAAATATTTTGTGCCACTTGAGTTTAGAATCAAGAATTATGTGCAAAAAGAAGGGGAAATAATGTGAAAATTAAGTTAGTTTCATTTTTACCTTTGATGATGGATATCTCGGGAACGAAACGTTTCCGAAAAATAATTCTTTCAGATTTGTAATCAAAATCGGAGTTATCGCAACTTTCTAGACAATTACCCTTTGTTTATTTTGAGTAAATTTTCTAGAAACCTGCGAAGCAACTCCGATTTTAACGAAATTTGGTATACGGGGTTTTTGGGGCGCTGATCACGAATCTGAAAGAATTTTTTGGCGGAAACATTTCGTTCTCGAGATATTCATCATCAAAGTTCAAATTTGAACTAAGCCTATTTTCACTATATTCTCCCTTCTTTGCACACAAATTCTGGATTTAAGCTAAAGTGTCACACAATATTTGATTTTCACCTGTTAAACCCTGTTTTTCTACGTTTTTACTTTATTTTTGCATTAAATTGCGTGGCGTTTCCCTTTGATAATGCGGCAACCATACATACACATAGGGCTTCATGGCACACTGTGATTGAAATGATTCAAAAGTATAGCTACGCAATTTAATGCAAAAATAATGTAAAATACGTAAAAACGGGCTTTTAAAAAGGTGAAAACAAATATTGTGTGCCACTTTAGTTTAAATCAAGAATTGTAGTGAGCAAAAAAGAAGGAGAATATTGTAAAAGTAGAATTAGGGTAATTTTCTAGAAAATGGAGCAACTCCGATTTTGACGAAATTTGGTAGACGGGGGTTTTTGGGGCGCTGATCACGAATCTGAAAGAACTATTTGATGAAACGTTTCGTCTCTGAATATCCATCATCAGTTCAAATTTGAACTAAGCTTATTTTCACTATATTCCCCCTTCTTCTTGCACACAACTCTGGATTTAGCTAAAGTCACACAACATTTGATTTTCACCTTTTAAAACCCCGTTTTTTATAGTTTTTTACATTATTTTTGCATTAAACCTGCATAGCTATACTTGAATCATTTTAATCCCAGTTTGCCATGAAGCCCTATGTGTATGTATGGTTGCCGGATTATCAAAGAAAAGCCACGCAATTTAATTCAAAAATAATGTAAAAACGTAGAAAAACGGGGTTTTAAAAGGTGAAAATCATTGTGTGACACTTTGGCTTTAAATCAAGAATTGTGTGCAAAAGAAGGGAATATAGTGAAAATAAGGTTAGTTCAAATTTGAACTTTGATGATGGATATCTCGAGAACGGAACGTTTCCGCCAAATAATTTCTTCATAAAGCTTATTTTCACTATATTCCCCCTTTTTTTTGCACACAATTCTTGATTTAAAGCTAAAGTGTCACAAAATATTTGATTTTCACCTTTTAAAACCCCGCTTTTCTATTACTTTTGCATTAAATTGCGTGGCTTTTCTTTGATAATGCGGCAACCATACATACATACATAGGGCTTCATGGCACACTGGGATTGAAATGATTCACAGTATAGCTATGCTATTTAATGCAAAAATAATGTAAAATACGTAGAAAAACGGGGTTTTAAAAGGTGAAAATCAAATATTGTGTGCCACTTTAGCTTTAAATCAAGAATTGTGTGCAAAAAGAAGGGGAAATATTGTAGAAAATAGGATTAGTTTAAATTTCGAGTCTGATGATGAATATCTCAAGAACGAAACGTTTCCGCCAAAAAATTCTTTCAGATTCGTGATCAGCGCCCCAAAAAACCCCGTATACCAAATTTCGTCAAAATCGGAGTTGCTCCCATTTTCTAGAAAATTACCAGAATTAGTTTAAATTTCAAGTCTGATAATGAATATCTCAAAAACGAAACGTTTCCGCCAAAAAATTCTTTCAGATTCGTGATCAGCGCCCCAAAAACCCCTGTATACCAAATTTCGTCAGAATCGGAGTTGCCGCAGGTTTCTAGAAAATTACCTTTTTATTTTGTAGTAAATAATGGTATTCTTTATTTTTATGACTCAATATGAACCATTGTAAAAGTCTCGGATCAATCATAACAGTAGCCACTTCTTTTAAAACATTTATTTAAGTAGGCCATGCTTAAAAAACAATTGTTTAAAACAGTGTCAGCATGACATCTCTGTCACAACATAACCCATATTTTTTGACATATATATTTTTTGATAAGAATTTTTAAAATTTTCGTGTATTTCTCCCAACTTAGCCTATTATTTATTATTAAATTGTTATAGTAAGTGCCAGTGAGGCTGAAGAAGAAGACGAAACGAATTCTTTGGATGCGGTAGCCGATGGAGGTCAGAATTCTGATGCAAATGATCACTTTACACTTGATATAAGAACAAGAACAGGGGTCAGAAGGAATAGCTCGGATAGTTCGAGCGAAGCTGAAGAGACTCAGGAGACTAAACAGGTCTGTTTATAAATTTAAATAGTTATTTTGATTTCAAAAATGTAACTTGTGTTATTAATTCAAAGTTTTCTTTAAATTTTGTTTAATGCATTCATCTTTTAACTACAGAGGGTTTTTTTTTGTGTTATTAATTCAAATCTTTTTCTTTAAGTTTTTTTTTTTTTAATGCATTAATCTTTTAAATACAAAGGGTTTTTTATTATTAAATAGGTAGTGGTGGTAACAGGGAAGCACCCCTCCAACCTCCCAAAGAGTGATGCGAATAACACAGATACAACAGTGGCTCTGCCCAATAAAGTTGACGATATTAACTGCAAGAACAGCAAGCAAAACTTGACTATGAAATATCATTTCACACTAAGATAGTTTAAAATTATTCCGATGGGGGCGCTGACAAGTCGCTTAATTTTAAAAGCCAATACAGACATATTTTTAGACCATTCGACTATTAAAAAATAAATATTGTTACTTATATGAGTCTCACATCTCAAAAATGTTTCTCTTTAGCCGGCAGGCGTAAACGCAGAACAAGGATTCCCGATAAGCCGAATTTTCCGTTGAATCTATGGTCGATCATGAAGAATTGCATCGGGAAGGACCTGTCAAAAATTCCAATGCCTGTCAATTTCAATGAACCATTGAGTATGTTACAACGGTTGACTGAAGACTATGAATATGCGGATATATTAGATCAGGCTGCTAAGTAAGTATCTATCTTCCTACTTACTTCCACTATCGCTTTAACTGCAAGTATAAGAGGGTCTTAGTTCCAAAGTGTACAATATCCACCTATCTTATTTTATACAAAAATGAGATAAATGTCCCAATAGTTGTATTTTTTATCGTTGAATTTAAATAAATCATTTTTTAGGCCATGACTACATCCATAACGGAGTATTCAATTTTAAAAAGAATGTATTACATTTAATTTATCATTCTTTTTAATTTTTTAATAAAATATGGTACAAACGCAGACCGATGCAAATATCTTTTCGCAGGATCTTAATTTAATATTGGGTTGGGGCTCCAAAAATCTCGTCCACTTTAATGCATCCAAAACACAATCATGTTCCTTGTCGCGAAAAGAGTCATCAAATACTCATCCTCTCCTTATGAGCGGCCAAGTTTTACAGAGCAAAGACACCTTTAATCTTGTGGGCGTTACATTTGAGAGTAACCTTAACTGGCATAATCACATTGTATCTATAGCCACGGCAGCTTCAAAAAAGCTTGGATTTCTCTTTCGAGCTAAAAAGTATTTTTCCGCTTCTAATTTATACACTATATGTGTCCCAAATCCGACCTCCCTTGGAATATTATTCTCATATCTGGGGCATGGCGTCCCTCACAACCCTAAGCATTCTTGGTGCTATTCAAAGAAGAGCTATTCGTCTCATTTATGATCGTTCACTTACAGAAAGGCTTTCCTCTCTTGCCCATCGTCGGGCTGTGGGGATTTATCGCTTTTTTATAGGTACTTCCATGGCTTCTGCTCTTAAGAATTGTCCAGTATAATTCCTTCACTCACGGTTCCCAACAGAGAAACTCGTGGTTCCGCGCGTATGTATCCCTATACGGTCCAACTGGACAGGCCCCGAACTTCTCACTTTGTTCGTTCTTTTATCCCTAGAGTTTCTAGATTGTGGAACCTGCTGCCCGCAGAGGTCTTTCCTTCCCCCCCAAATCTTCAAGTATTTAAGTCCCGTGTCAACAAACTCCCTCTTACCTCGCTTAAGACACCCACGATACGTTAGTATTTAGGCTTTTAGCCTAAGCTTCTAGCCTTGGTTTGTCCAAAGATAAAAATATATATATATATATATATATATATATATATATTTATATATAAAAATTCAAATGTTTAAAAAAAAATCTGTTTTTATATAAATCAACTAGCTTTTGCCGGCTGCTTTGCACGCGCTAAATTCGAGTAAAACAATTTCCTTCCCTATACCGTGAAGATTTTGGATATTATTATATACATATAAAACTTCTTCTTGAATCACTCTATCTTTAATAAAACCACATCAAAATCCGTCGAATAGTGATAAAAACTGAATAGAAATTTTGCAGAATTATTTTTTAAATACTAATAATTATTCTATATTTTTTAATACTAATAAATATTCTGCAAATCTTTATATCTAAGCAATTTTATAAATCTCTAGATGTATGGTAATCCTATTTTTTTATATAAACCATAGATACATTTTTTTCAATTGCTATAGTAACGTCAATATCGAATTTTAAATGTAAACTATTTTTTAAACACTCTGTATATATTTTTTATATAATATTATACATATACACCTTCCTCTTGAATCATTTAAAAAACCCGCATCAAAAATCCGTTGAGTAATATCGAATTTTAAATGTAAACTATTTCTTTAAACACTCTCGTATATGTTTTTGACATTATAATACATATAAACCTTCCTCTTGAATCACTCTATCATTTAAAAAACCCCGCATCAAAAATCTCGTTAAGTAATATCAATTTTAAATGTAAACTGTTTTTTAAACACTCGTATATGTTTTTTTGATATTATTATACATATAAACCTTTCTCTTTAATCACTCTATCTATTTAAAGAACACATCAAAACCGGTTGATTGGTTTTAAAGATCTAAGGATACATACATGCCTACGAAAAAGGGACTTTATTTCATACTATGTAAAGCTGATCAATTGATATGTTTTGTTTAAGGTGTACAGACCCTTGTGAACAGTTAGCCTATGTCGCAGCCTTCACTATTTCCTCCCCATGCCAGCACCTCAAACAGAACGGGAAAACCATTTAACCCTTTACTGGGAGAAACATATGAATGTGATCGAACGGACGATTTAGGTAAAAAAATATTAATAATCTTTGGAAACTTTGTTTAAAAGGAGTAAGCACCTTTTTTAAGGTCTTGCATCTGTCCTTTAGAAAACTTACTACAGAAATAGAGTAGCTATTAAGGCTCAAAAGTTGTGGCAAAAATACATTTTTTTTTCATTAATCAATTGTTAGTATTTTTCCAACTCTACCAGGTGTTGCTCCAGTCGAGCGGGACATAGGGAATCCCCATGTAAATTTTGAAGTGGTCCAATACTGGCTCCCCTAATTATTTTAGAAGAAAATATTATTAGGATTTTTTAAAGAGCATGAAAAGTTGTACCCAGTGTACAAATTTCAGCTCTTCTCAGTCCGCCAGCTAAGAGATAAATGCTAAAATAAGTTACGAATCTCCTATCTTCTTACGCGCCTTGTATTATTAGAAGTTTATAATAAAATACTAGAAAAATTATTTAACCTCTTACTCTCAAGTTGTCAGATCAATGTCACATCATTTTTAAATAATGAACTACTTAAATCAAGAAAAATCACTATTATAAAATGGTTTTACCAGGGAAATAGTTATCGAAGAGTAGCGGACATGTTTGCAGCCTATTTTCCCAATAGGCCAATACCAAGTAAATCGACAATAGAACGGACGATAAAAAATTTGAAACTACAGGCACAGTAATCAATAATTGCAAATGTGAAGAAAATCGACGTGATCTTTCGCCAAACGATTTTTTTCTATGGGGACATTTAAAAACTAAGCTACCAATAAAAAATATGAAAATTTAGTCCAGCTAAGGAATGCTATTTCCGCTGAATGTGCCAGAATATCGATGTACCAACTAGCCAACGTAAGAAATGAGTTTTATAATCGTTTGGGTTATTGTCTGGCAGTTAATGGAGGAATATTTGAGCATTTGATTAAATCCTGATATTTTCGTCATAAATTGATTTCTAAATGTAGAAAAATTTGTTTTATTGTCTTGCGTAACTGTGAGTGCATGTGTTGAAATTAGCTGTAAACTAAAATGAAATGCGAGGATTCTTTTGAAATTCCCGTATAAAATTATTCAGTTTTGGCAATGACATTATAAATTAATGATCTAAATTGTCACTGATAAATCGATATGGTGTTTTTATTATTGATTTCTAGAGTACAGGGTGCATAATGAGATACTACGTTGCAGAAGTATTAAGCAGTTTACTCTTTACTGGTTGGTTGAAAAATGCTCAAATTTTTATTTTGGGTGGAACTTACTGTGCTCTTCAATAAATCCTAATAGCATTTTTTCTAAAATAATTAGGGGAGCCAATATTTGACTACTTCAAAATTTACATGGGATTCCCTATGTCCCGCTCGACGGAGCAACACCCGGTATTTGTGTATCTTAAATGTTTAGTTAATCTTTTCTTCATAGTACCATCCTAGGATTCACACCTTTAAAACATAAAGCATTTTATTCTGAAACACCCTGTATAACCCCTTAAGAAATTTATGATGATTTTAGGTTGGAGATGTTTAGGTGAACAAGTCTCTCATCATCCACCAATCGTGGCGCAGTATTGCGAGGGCAGCGAGTGGCACTGTTGGCAAGAGTTCACCATGACGTCAAAGTTTAGGGAAAATATTTACAGGTATGTAAGTTGATCAGAACCGGGAGATAAAAGCTAAAAACCCGGCACCCATTGGTACCTTATATTTGGGCTATACAATCGTACATAGACCATGCTTATGAAATTTTAAATTGATATCTCGTTTTTTTTTGTTCTAGATTATTCCATTAGGTAGTGCCCAAGTGGAATTTTTTAAAGAGCGGAAACAAATATTCGTGGAGAAAAGTAACCACCACAGTGCACAACATTATTGTAGGAAAATTGTGGGTAGACCAACACGGTAGGTTCTGTAACAGCTTTTATATTTTATGCGATATAAAAAAGTCGCATGGTGATAAGTCAGAAGTATAAGGAGGATGAAATACATTTTTTTTATATTTGTTTTTTAGGTGATATGGAGATCGCCGGTAAGGGCAACGCCACCGGTATTAATTGTCAATTAAAATACATACCTTATTCCTATTTCACCCGGGATTCACAGAGAAGAGTCAAAGGGGTCGTTATGGACAACGGGAACGTTAAGTGGGTCATTAATGGTACATGGGACGATCAGGTTAGTATCAGCAGTAGATATTTTCCGTAATTTGTATTGTAGATATCCTGTTAAGCCCGACAAAAATGGAAAACATCTCAAACTTTCACTGACTTTTCAAAATGCAATGTGTGGTAAAATTGTAGTATTTTTCCAACTGTATACAATGGCGTTTTAAAATTCCATGTAGGATTTCTAGTTCTTATGATATTCAGCCGCAAATACCCTTGCGCATGCAAAAGTCATCGCTAAACGTCACCTCGCGATAAAAAATGCCAAAATCTCGAACTTACAGTGACTTTTCTAAATGCAATGTGGGGTAAAATTGTTAGTATTTGTCGAACTCTATACGATGGCGTTTTCAATAGTCGCATGTAGGATTTCTAGTTCTTTTGATATTCAGTCGCAAATACCCTCGCGCATGCAAAAATCATCGCGAAACCTACCTCGCGATAAAAAATGCAAAAATCTCAAACTTCCAGTGACTTTTCTAAATGCAATGTGGGGTAAAATTGTTAGTATTTTTCCAACTCTATACGATGGCGTTTTAAAATTCCATGTAGGATTTCTAGTTCTTTTGATATTCAGTCGCAAATACCCTCGCGCATGCAAAAATCATTGCGAAACCTACCTCGCGATTTAAAAATGCAAAAATCTCGAATTTCTAGTGACTTTTCTATATGCAATGTGGGGTAAAATTGTTAGTATTTTTCCAACTCTATACGATGGCGTTTTAAAATTCCATGTAAGATTTCTAGTTTTTTTTGATATTCAGTCGCAAATACCCTCGCGCATGCAAAAATCATTGCGAAACCTACCTCGCGATAAAAATGCAAAAATCTCGAACTTCCAGTGACTTTTCTAAATGCAATGTGGGGTAAAATTGTTAGTATTTGTCCAACTCTATACGATGGCGTTTTAAAAATTCCATGTAAGATTTCTAGTTCTTTTGATATTCAGTCGCAAATACCCTCGCGCATGCAAAAGTCATCGCCAAACGTACCTTGCGATAAAAAATGCAAAAATCTCGAACTTCCAGTGACTTTTCTAAATGCAATGTGGGGTAAAATTGTTAGTATTTGTCCAACTCTATACGATGGCGTTTTCAAAATTCCATGTAAGATTTCTAGTTCTTTTGATATTCAGTCGCAAATACCCTCGCGCATGCAATAATCATCGCTAAACCTACCTCGCGATAAAAAAATGCAAAAATCTCGAACTTCCAGTTGACTTTTCTAAATGCAATGTGGGGTAAAATTGTTAGTATTTGTCCAACTCTATACGATGGCGTTTTTAAAATTCCATGTAAGATTTCTAGTTCTTTTGATATTCAGTCGCAAATACCCCTCGCGCAATGCAAAGAGTACAGCTCGCACAAACGTACCTTGCGATAAAAAATGCAAAAATCTCAAACTTCCAGTGACTTTTCTAAATGCAATGTGGGGTAAAATTGTTAGTATTTTTCCAACTCTATACGATGGCGTTTTTAAAAATTCCATGTAGGATTTCTAGTTTATTTTGAGGCTGGCTAGGTGCTGCAGCTGCAGTAGCACTGCAAGAGGTCATGCTGCCCGAGCGTACCTTGCGATAGAAATGCAAGCACTCAAACTTCCGAGTGACTTTTCTAAATGCAATGGGGGGTAAAATTGTTAGTATTTTTCCAACTCCCTATACGATGGCGTTTTAAAATTCCATGTAAGATTTCTAGTTTTTTGATATTCAGTCGCAAATACCCTCGCGCATGCAAAAAGTCATCGCACAAACGTACCTGTGCGATAAAATGCCAAAATCCTCGAACTCCAGTGACTTTTCTAAATGCAATGTAGGGTAAAATTGTTAGTATTTTTCCAACTCTATACGATGGCGTTTTAAAATTCCATGTAGGATTTCTAGTTCTTTGATATTCAGTCGCGAGTTACCCTCGCGCATGCAAAAGTCATCGCCCAACGTACCTTGTGATAAAAATGCAAAAATCTCAAACTTCCAGATGACTTTCTACGTACATGCAATGGGGGGTAAAATTGTGTTAGTATTTGTCCAACTCTATACGATGGCGTTTTAAAATTCCATGTAAGATTTCTAGTTTTTTTGATATTCAGTCGCAAAATACCCTCGCGCATGCAAAAATGCATTGCAAGAAACCCACCTCAAGCGATAAAAAAAATCTGCAAAAAATCTCGAATTTATAGTGAGCTTTTCCTAAAACTGCAATGTGGGGTAAAATTGTTAGTATTTTTCCAACTCTTATACGATTGGCGTTTTTAAAATTCCATGTAAGATTTCTAGTAAGTTTTGATATTCAGTCGCAAAATACCCTCAAGGGCATGCAAAAATCATTGCGAAACCCCACTCCTCGCGATAAAAAAATGCGAAAATCTCTGAATTTATAGTGACTTTTCTAAATGCAATCTGTTAGGGGTGCAGAAATTGTTAGTATTTTTTCCAAACTCTATACGATGGCGTTTAAAAATTCCATGCTAGGAGTTTCTAGTTCTTTTGATATTCAGTCGCAAATACTCCTCGCGCGGCACGCAACAGACATGCGAGAAGGCTCTACGCTTGCGACAAAGAAATGCAAGAATCGCAGAAAGCTTTCAAGTGACTTTTCAAATGAAATGCAATATGGGGCAAAATTGTTAGTATTTTGCGCAACTCTATAACGATGGCGTTTGTAAAAATTCCATGTACGGATTTCCATAGTTCTTTTGATATTTCAGTCGCAAAATACCCTCTGCAGCATGCAAAATCATCCGCTCAAACCCTTAACCTCAAGCGATAAAAAATTGCAAAACATCTCAAAACTTCAAGTGACTTTTTTTTAAATGCAACACATGGGTGGCAAAATTGTTAGCAGTATTTCCAACTCTATACGATGGCGTTTTAAAAAATTCCATGCTTGGGATTTCTAGTTCTTTGCGTGTTTCAGTGCGCAAATACCCTCGCGCATGCAAAAGTCATCACAAACGTAAATTCCTTGCGATAAAAATGCCAAAATCTCGAACTCCGGTGACTTTTCTAAATGCAATGTGGGTTAAAATTGTTGAGTATTTTTCCAACTCTATACGATGGCGTTTTTTAAAATTCCATGTAGGATTTCTAGTTCTTTTGATATTCGGTCCGCAAATACCCTCAAGCGCATGCAAAAGTCATCGCCAAACGTACCTTGCGATGTACACGCCAAAATCTCGAACTTCCAGTGACTTTTCTAAATGCAATGTGGGTTAAAATTCCTTGTTAGTATTTGTCCAAGCTCTATACGATGGCGGTTTTTTAAATTCCATGTAAGATTTCTAGTTTTTTTGATATTCAGTCGCAAATACCCTCGCGCATTGCAAAAATCATTGCGAAACCTACCTCGCGATAAAAATGCAAAAAATCTCCTGAATTTCCCCATGGTGACTTTTCTAAATGCAAATGTGGGGTAAAATTGTTAGTATTTTTCCAACTCTATACGATGAGCGTGTTTAAAAATTCCATGTAAGATTTCCTAGTTTTTTTTGATATTCAGTCGCAAATACCCTCGCGCATGCAAAAGTCATCGCCAAACGTACCTTGCGATAAAATGCCAAAATCTCAAACTTCCAGTGACTTTTCTAAATGCAATGTGGGGTAAAATTGTTAGTATTTTTCCAACTCTATACGATGGCGTTTTAAAATTCCACGTAGGATTTCTTCTAGTTCTTTTGATATCTCAGTCGCAAATACCCTCGCGCATGCAAAAGTCATCGCCCAACGTACCTTGCGATAAAAATGCCAAAATCTCAAACTTCCAGTGACTTTTCTAAATGCAATGTGGGGTAAAATTGTTAGTATTTTTTGTCCAATCCCTATACTGATGGCGTTTTAAAATTCCATGTAAGATTTCTAGTTCTTTGATATTCAGTCGCAAATACCCTCGCTGCATGCAAAAATCATTGCGAAACTACCTCACCTCGATAAAAATGCAAAAGACTCTCGAATTCTATAGTGACTTTTCTAAATGCAATGTGGGGTAAAATTGGTAGTATTTTTCCAACTCTCTATACGATGGCGTTTTAAACTTCCATGTAAGATTTCTAGTCTTTTTTGATATTCCAGTCGCAAAATACCCTCGCGCATGCAAAATCATTGCGAAACCACCTCGCGATAAAATGCCAAAATCTCGAATTTATAGTGACTTTTCTAGAATGCAATGTGGGGTAAAATTGTTAGTATTTTTCCAACTCTATACGATGGCGTTTAAAAATTCCATGTAGGATTCTCTTAGTTCTTTGATATTCAGTCGCAAATACCCTCGCGCATGCAAAAATCATCGCGAAACGCTACCTTGCGATAAAAATGCAAAAATCTCAAACTTCAGTGACTTTTTAAATGCAATATGGTTAAAATTGTTAGTATTTTTCCAACTCTATCACGATGGCGTTTTAAAATTCCATGTAGGATTTCTTAGTTCTTTGATATTCAGTCGCAAATACCCTCGCGCATGCAAAAATCATCGCCAAACGCTACCTCAGTGATAAAAATGCCAAAATCTCAAACTCCAAGTGACTTTTTAAATGCAATATGGGGTAAAATTGTTAGTATTTTTCCAACTCCTATACGATGGCGTTTTAAAATTCCATGTAGGACACCTCTTAGTTCCTTTTGATATTCAGTCGCCAAATACCACTCCGCTTGTACTGCCAAAGTCAGTCGCCAACCGTTACCTTGCGACTACGAAATGCTAAAATCTCGAACTTTCCTGTGACTTTCTTAAGACTCTGCATTATTACGCGGGTTAAAAATTGTTACGCGCTATTCTTCCGACTCTCCACTTGAGTGGGCGTTATAGATTCCATGTAGGTTTTCTAAGTTCTCTGACGTTATTCAGTGCGCAACACGCCCCTGCGCATTGCAAAAGTCCATCATATCAGCAGCCTTTGCGACAAAAATGCCAAAATCTCCGACTCTTCAAGTGACTTTTACCAAATGCAATGTGGGTTAAAATTGTTAGTATTTGTCCAACTCTATACGATGGCGTTTTAAAATTCCATGTAGGATTTCTAGTTCTTTGATATTCAGTCGCAAATACCCTCGCGCCTGCGAAAATCATCGCCAAATGTACCTCACTGATAAAAATGCAAA
>JACEGR010005250.1:0-75772 GCA_014170235.1 Listronotus bonariensis
ATGAAATAACATTGTTGCGACTAATTTACATAGGTAATTTAATAATAAGCATCTTAAGTTGTATTAATAATTGAGGCGTTAAAATATCAAAGGGGCTAAGTGCCTTCTTTTTTTTTAAATGAGTTTATACCATAGAAAAGTGCTATGTGCCAAGGAGAATCACTTGAGAAAGAGCCATGTGCCTGTAGTGCACCTTAACTGGCGTCAGAATACATCTTGTGTTTAGAGTTTGTTGACCAGTTGCTTTTAAAATGTGAAAATTATAAAGTTTTTTTAAAATAAGTCTGCTTCTTGTTTTTGGCACTTAACACCTTTGATATTTCAACTCTTCAATTGTTTGTTCATAAACTGTCATTACTAACAGCTGTAGCAACTTTATTTTTTCACATAACTTGTGTTAAAATCATACCTGTATTTTATTTCCTTAAGAAATACGCGGATATTGCAACGGTAGTACCATCGGCTTACTAAGTTAGCAGGTTATGCGAAAAAATAAAATAACCTACAGTTGTCAATGATGACAACTTACAAACTTAACAACCATAACTACAACTCAAGGTGCTATATGTGTGTGGCAGGCTTGCCACTAAAACGTCGTTTTTTAATTTTAAAAAATGGGATTTTTGGGGATTATTTTGTTAATTTGTTTTTAGGGCTCAATCGAGCTGAAGAGGGTCAGCTCGGATACCCTGGGACCAGGACCGAAGCAGTCCCATTCTTTCTAGTTTTTTGGCGTGTACCCAACAAAAAGACCATTCAATAAACAAATCCGCCTAACCAATTCCACCAATAGAGCATATCTTTAATTAAGGGTAGTGATATAGCCCTCAGCATCGACTACAAGTGTCGCTGAAGAACGCTGCATACTAACTATATAAAATTTCATTAGGTTGTTGCAAACAATGAGCAACCACTCTTGGAATTTTCGACATTCTATTTATTCACAGTGCATGCCACCACGCAAAGTATGGCACCACCTACCCTTGGGATACCATCTGCACTTCTTTTCACAGTGCTTCCAAAATATGTAAGCAACTGACCAAATCTATTGGGCACAGAAAAAATGGTTTAGGTTGTTTTACTAGTCTTCAAATTTTTATAAAAAGATACCAAACAATTATAAAGTTAGAAGTAAAGGTTCTGACTTTGGAGACGCACTGTATTTTTTTTATCTGTGGACAATCCACGAAGTCTAAAGGCCTAAACACTAACGTATCGTGGTTGCCTTAGACGAGGTAAGAGGAAGTTTGTTGACAGAGGACTTAAATACTTAAAGATTTGGGGAAAAAAAGACCTTCGCAGACAGCAAGTTCCGTACACTAGAAACTCTAGGAATAAAAGAACGAACAAAATGGGGCCTGTCCAGTTGGACCGTATAGGAATGCATACGTACGGCACCACCAGTTTCTCTGTTGGGAACTGTGGGTGGAGGAATTATACTGGACAATTCTTTGGAATAGAAGCCATAGAAGTATCCATGAAAAAGCGATAAATCTCTCATGCCCGACGAAGGGCATGAGAGAGAAGCCTTTCTGTAAGTGAAGGATCATTAATGACGCGAACAGAACATCAAGAATGCTAAGGGTTGTGGGGAGCACGATGCCCCAGATATGAAATTAATATTTCAAGGAGTTAGTTGGGATACATTTAAAGTAGTAAAAATTAAAAAGGAGAAAACAACTTTTGGCTCAAAGAAAAAATCCAAGCTTTTTGGAAGCTGCCGTGCTATACAATAAATTAATAAAACTGATCGCTCTGACCGGTATAATAATCAAAAAGCTTTTTACTACACTAACCGACTGTATACATTTTTTAAAATTGTAATATACCACTTTTCTTACATGTTTAAAGTCCAATCAAACTGTCCCAAAGAATCATAAAATTCTCCAGAAACTATGTTACACCAAGAACTATTCCCGGTGGACTTGGGAGACGTGGCCTGAATTTAAACTTTATATGACAAAGGGTATTTTAATGAAATACGTCATATAGAATCATGAAATATGTACATAAAAATTGCACACAATGAGAAATATGATGCTATACAAGGTGAGTTTTCGAAAATTTTAGGCAAGACATAAGAGTAAAAATATCATATTATATACATATAATAATAGTTTTTTTCTCCATAATTTAGTAAAATAATGAGGGAAAAACTCTATTGACAAAAAGAGGAATTTCTGAGGGTGTGGAGTAAATATGTCACCGAATTGTTTTAAAGAATGAGCAGGCCGGCCATACAATCGCGCAATGTAAACCAAAATGAAGGGGCCCAGAAATTTTAAAATCTGAAGTTCTTCCCAAGCAGCAAGGCTGACGTCTTATTGACGTCTGTACCTCCTTTGGTCATTTTTGGCACAGCAAAGACGCGTCATAAGATGACGACAAAACGATTGCGTTAAAATTGATCCTCACTAAGCTCACAGACAAAAGACGTCCCGTTAATGACGTCATAATGACTGACTTTGGGTAAATAACCGAAAAATTGACGCATATACTTTTTTAAAGCTAAAAATGATACGACATATTTTATTTAAATATTGAAATAGGAAAACTCCTTTCTGCTTACAATTTCCTTGCACTGCAGGAGGTCGCATCTCTCGGGACACTGTCCAACCTGGAGATGCAGATTTTTACACTAGCCGAAGATATTTCTTTCCAATCTAATTGAGATTTTCTAACCGCAGACCGGTCTCGGAAATGGTTTTGGTCCCCATCGGTACGGTGTAGGCGGTAAAGATGTTGAATAAAAACGTAGTAGTTTATTGTCCATTGCACCATCTATCGGTAAAGTTTTTTCTTATTTCAATCTGGTAAAATGATTGGTCTTATTTTTTCTATCATATGATATTTGGTTGGATTTACACACGAATCATAAGATAATGTCAAAATTTTTCTTGGCGGGTTTTCTAAACGTGACGTCATTAGATTTTGTGAGCTAGTATAACGAAAATATGGCGTCAATGACGTCCGCTTTAACAACGTCAAAAACACGTCATTAAAAAAGACGTTAAAATGACGTCATAATTTTGGTCTGATTACGTCCTATGATAAAAATGAATAAAAAAGGACTTAAAATGACGTCATAATGACGTAAGCTTGCTGCTTTGGGTTAATGCCATTAAATCAGCTAAAACCAAGAAAGCAACTGGACAAGATAACAGTTCAACAGAACTACAAATGATTCACAACAACCACATCAATGCTTGGATTTGGTTTTTTAATATTGTACTGGTAAAAAGTACCCCAAAGAATGGCTAAGTCGGTTTATAGCACTTCCAAAGAAACATGGGCAAGAGGCAGGATGTGACTTTGAATACCGACTAATTAGTCTGATCAGCCATACTTTAAAGAAAGTTTTCTGCGTATAGTACATAGAAGAATAAGAGGGACTCGACGCGCAAGGGAACCTAGATAAAACTCAGTCAAAGTCTCTAGAAAACGCCCTTTGGCAACCAAGGAGAAGCGCTTTTGCTTTAAGCATACTTCTCCAAAAAATGTCGCGACCAACGTAAAGATGTCCATGTGGCTTTCATCTGATTAACCAAAAAGTTTTCTTGACGGGCCTCAGCGATTTTGCGAACACTGGTTGAACCTATTTCGAGAGGACCTCGAGAATCGACGGTAGAGAACTGCGAATCATAGGAACTTATATTGAAAGCAGAAAGCCGTAGTTCGAGCTGGAGTGGGAGTCACTAACCGGACGAATGCAACGTCCAACGAGGCATCAGACAGGGGATGCATTTTATCCCCACTCAATATTTAACATCTACTCAGATATAGTTTTTAAACTGGCTTTACACGATAAGGAACTTAGAGTGAAAAAACTCAACCTGAGAAGAGCTGATTAACACTATTCGTTATGCTGACGATTACGGTCATCTTGTGCGATCAGTCTTTAAGAGTTGTTAAATTGTGTAATAGCTTACAACACGGGCGGAAATTGGGTTTAAAAAATGAATGTCGCCGATAAAACAAAATTTTTGGTATTCAGCCGCCAACCGCACCCCCATGCTTCCGTACAAATAGACCAGGAAAACATTAAAGGGTTACCCAAATTACTTGGGATGCTACATCCGGAACATCTGGACCCAAATAAATTAGTTTAAAAGTAGAATTGAAACAGTTCAAATCTTTTCTACAAATAAAGTCATTCTTTCTAACGACAATCTAAACCTAAAATTGCGCCAAAGAATGATTACATGTTATATCTGGTCTGTATTGTTGTATGTGGAGCCAAGACCTAGCACCTCTAAAAGCTGAAACGATTTTAATCGTCTAGAAGCATTCTGAAATGTGTTTGCATAGAATAATGCTTGGAATACCATGGACAACTATGTAAATCAACGAGGCAGTGCTAAATCGAGCAAATGCGGTTCGCGAACCATTTAAGGCCATACAAATCAGAAAAGACATCATACCTAAAGCGCTGGTCTTAAAAAAAGAACAATGTACAAAAATTCTTCAGCTCATAAGAAAGGGTAAAATTGGTCGTAGCGGAATTGGCAGGAAATAAATGTTATGGCTAAAGAAACATTGGACGCGATTGAAGCTTTTTGGGTTAGCTGAGGATCGTAAGCAGCTCTCTTCATTGCAATTGCCAACTTTAGGGGGACCTGGTATGGCACCGAAAAAAAAGGAGAATAGTAAACCAAGAAAGCAAAACATATTTTAATTCAAAATTAAATTTTCAAAACGTCTCCACATTTATCGAATCGTTCTTGCGAGTTTTCTACGGTAAGTTAGTATTTAGGCTTTTAGCCTTCGTGAACTGTCCGGAAGAAAAAAAATCATAGGGCCAATGTTTGTCTTTGCCAAGAGGTGTTGGAACTATTACAACCGTCTGCCGATTGGGGAAATGATCTCTCTCTAATAGGTACCCAAATAACGGATATAAAATTCAGCTTTTACAAAAATGACAGAAGCTTCTTATGTTTCAATTAATTAACCTTGGTACCTGGTACCTGTGAAACTTCATAGTCGACTATTGCTTCTACCTATGTTGGGAGCACGCACAAACTTTCAGCTTTTAAAAAATGACGAAGGTCTGCCTCTTACTCTAAGAGAAAGATATCTTATCTTTTTGCGCCAGTTAATGGATAAGAAAAATGTATCATTATTAATGAAGCCAGTTTAATTGTTTAGGGATAAATGAAATTAAAAAGCTAATTTGAAAATAGTTATGTCCAAAACTAAGTATTCTTTTAGCTTAAGTATATCGTGGTATACATTGTTAAAGCAGCTTTTAAAACAATCCTTTTAAAATTGTTATAGCCAACTATGGTTTTTATATAAAAAAGTTCAAGTTTATGTCATAGCTTAAAAATCAACTACCAGCTCTGGCGAAATAGCAGTAAATGGTAAAAATTCCATGCAGTTAACTAATGGTATACTTTTGTTAAGTTTAACATAACTACATATGTAAGTAAAACATTTCGGACCAAAATAGTCCGTTAGGGGTTGATGGGCGTGGGGTGGTTTTTAAGGGTAAAAAATGTTTTTTGCCATTTTCAAGCTAAGCAATAAATCACATTAAAAAAGTTGAATACAAAAGTTGTCACAATTAAAAAAAAACCTACAACTTATGCAGGGCCGTTTCTGGTGGGGTTGCAGCTGGTGCACCCCGCACGGGGTGACAAAAATTAGAGGGCGGCATTTTGCCAAACGAAGGGTGGTATTTTTAAAGACAAAGTGGCGTTAAGTATATAATTAAGGGGTTTTTAAAACGAGATACTACATAACCCCCTTTCCATTTAAAAAAAAGTCGCTAGTGCCCCCTTGGCACGACGCCACGTGACCGGAATTATTTTTATGCCATAGAGTAGTTTAGTAACACCAAAGACAATTATAGATTCACTATAATTGTCTTTGGTAACACCCTTTAACCAAAATTATACCCTTTCTATCTTGTCACATTCGAAAGATAAAGTGAGGGGAACTATTTTATTATCTTTACTGTATTATTTTCAAGGATCCATTACAGGATATAACCTAAAGCGATTAAACTTTAATATACTAAACGAAAATTACAAAACTTTTTGCAGAGAATACTGACAAGTTGGTGATTAAATTTGTTATCCATATTAGTTAAATCAATAAACTTGTAATTGGAAAACCACTATATCCTAACTTTGTTAGAAAGTTATTTAGGAGATCTTTGATGCTTTTAATTTGATTAAAGCGGACTTGATTTCATACTCTTTATTAGTGTACAATTGCCCATGGGTAAAATCAACATGCTTTTTCAAAAGTCACTAAATTATATTCCTTAATTTGTTAACTGAGTTTTTAGCAAGACCGAAAATGAAATTATACTTATTTTAAAAAAGCATTCGATAGAGGAGCTTAATTTAAATCGCTATCAACTGTCTAAACCCCTGGAATTTAAGGGGGTTTAATCTGGTAGGAAATGATTTTCACCTTTTAAGAAAGGCACTGGCTAAACGACCTCCGGCGGTTTTGAATAATTATAAGAAGAAAACCGCCGTCCGCCGGTTTTTCCTATTTAAATATATGAAAACCGCCAAAATTCAAATTAATTGGTAATTTGGTAAGTAAATTGGTTTTTACTTATTTTCTCGGTGAAAGCCGCCGTCCAGCGGTTTTGATTAAAAAACCATTAAAAACCGCCGGAAAATGGTAAACCAGTAGGTACTAATAAATATTTTTTCTAAACTTCGTGTTTTTCTTTGTCAGGATGCGTGTTTCAAGAGGACAAATGGACCAAACATTTTTAAAATATTAAGGCAATATGAGAAAACTGGTCGCATGGTCCAAAAACTAAGAGATACCAAATTTTTTTCCAATTGGTACAGGGCGAATAATAACTAAAAATATGGTTAATGACCAAGAATAAAGTACATTTATTTATTAAAATAGAACAAAAAAATGTAAGGGTTATTTATTGTCCCGGAAGTGGGAACAACTGCGATTTTGAACAAATTTGGTATACAGGTTTTCGGGGCACTGATCACAAATCCGAAAGAGTTTTTAGCCGAAAACGTTTTGTTTTCATAGATTATTTATCTATCAAGATTTAAAAAACGAGCTATCCTCATTTTTCACTATATTTCCCCTTCTTTTTGCACACAATTTCTAATTTGAAGCTATAGTGGCACACAATATTTGATATTTTTATCCTTTAAAACCCTGTTTTTCATGTATTTTACAAATTTTGTCAAATAAATTGCAAAAAGGTTAGGGCCTTACTTTAAAAACGCGGCAATCATATATACGCGCCTTCCGCGGTGGAAATTTATGAATGAAATAAGCTTTCAAAATTTAATGCAAAATAGTGTAAAATACATAGAAAAACGGAGTTTCAAAAGTTAAAACTCATCTATTGTGAGCCACTTTAGCTCTATAGTAAGATTGATGTGCAAAAAGAAGAGGAGAATATAGTGAAAATAAGGATAGCTCGTTTTTTAAAGTTGATGACAGATATCTTAAAAACGAAACATTTTTGGCTGAAAGTTCTTTTGGATTCGTGATAAGCGCCCCAAAAACACCCCGTATACCAAATTTGGTTATAATCGGACTTGTTCCCACACCGGGATAATATATAATATCTAACTTTACTTTTTTTGCTTCTATTTTTAAAAATAAAAATACTTTATTCTTGGTCATTATCCATATTTTTAGTTATAATTACCCTGTACCAATCAGAAAAACATTTGGTATCTCTTAGTTTTGGACAATACGGCCAGTTTATTCGTAATGCCTTTAAAATTTTAAAAATGTTTAGTCCATCTGTCCCCTTTAAACACGCATCCTGGGACATACTATCTGTTCTGATAACAATTGAAAACAGAACTACAAAAAATGAGTCAAAAGAAAAACACGAATTATAGAACAAAATATTTATTACTAATACTTTGACTATTTTCAATGGTTTTATAAGCAAAAACGCCGGACGGCGGCTTTCACCGAGAAAATAATTTAAAAAAATACAAATTAATTCGAATTTTAGGCGGCTTTCATATTAAAACCGCCGGCGGTCATTTAGCCAATGCCTTTAAGAAAAGGCCTAACTCTTTGTTATTATAGTAGGGGATGTCAGCTGCCCAAGTAGCGGTGGATTCAACGATAGCAGCATCTAAAGTCGGAATTTTTTTACAAAAGTAATTTTATACCGTGTCAAAATTTTTAAGACAGTTCTTTAATCTTCAGATGATTTTAAACTAAAAATAATAGTCAGCTGTATTGAAGATGGTGGATCATACGTCAGTCACGTATATAAAGATATCAAAAAAAATTAATTACAAACTCATTTTATACATCATGAAATTTATACAGTTGATTATTTATATTGCCAAACTAATAATAAAAAAAACCGTCAGCTGGACTTTTAATGGGGGAAAGACCGTCAGTCAGCGCCATAAATCTGCTGCGCCAAAATTCGTATTTTTAAACTGTTTATGGCCTACTTGTAGAGAAAAACTGTAAATAGGTTTTTAAAATATAATTAAACGATTTAACGAAATTTTAAGAATTTTTAAAATTACTATATGTAAAGTGACAATTTACGGTTAAATTAGACACTGGTAGCCACAATTTTAAAGTAAACAGGGCCTTATTTTTGAACTTTTTTAAAAACGACTATAGCCACTTCGTGTATTTTTTTTCTTGTAGAATTTAATATTCTAATCAGAAAACATTTGAAACAAAACAAAAGAGTTACAGCACCAGTCACGTATTTTTTAAATGGAATATCCCGTATATTTGTATATCAATGGATAGAGATTGTCACGAGGAATTCGGTGATATAGGAGTTGCTGGGTTTATTTCCTGCGGTTCTGATGCAATTGATTAAAAACTGCATTATACTATAAGGATAGTTTCACCTGAAAAAACCTGGCTGCCACAGGTCACAGGTGCTTATTTGTCAAAGTCAAGAATTTTAAAAATACCTTTATTACTTTTTGGGTTTAGAAATAGATATATCATATCATTTTTAGCATATAATATAATTTAAAGCCGTTCCTTCTGATGAAAACCTTATTAAAAACTGTCTCACAAATCTTGACAAGGTATAAAATTACTTTCTGTCATCTTTTTTTAACGACTTTCATATGCTGCCACCGTTGACTCCACCGCAGGAGCGGCGACTGACGCTCATTTTGCTGACTATCTAACACTATTTTACTGCTACAAATAAAATTCATTCGGTATAAAAACATAGTGCTAAAGTTCGCCAGTAAAGAATATGCCACGGCGTCATCACTTCGTCTCACTTTCAATTATTCTCCTTTTTTCTTGCTTGCACACGATGTAAAAACGACGCGTTTCGACAGCGAAAGTTGATTGCCGTCTTTATTTGTATGACGCTTGTGGTATCTTTTGTAACTGGATTTTGAAGCCATCCTCCTTACTAGATTATTATGGGGCAAGTACGGAATGTTTTATTTTCCACGAGCATGACTTTGGCAACACGAGCCGCATTAAAAATTTTTTGGAATAGACATCCTTAAACAAACTCACCGTTATTTTTAATGCCTTTTTGAATAAGGTAATAAAAAGAAAGTCATGTCTCCATTTAAAAAAATTAACTTTTGAGGTTTCTGTTGGACCCAAGCAGCAAGCTGACGTCATTTTTAAGTCATTTTGGTCATAGGACGTCATCAGAGGGGCTTCCAGTGACGCAAACAGAAAGGCTCCTGGAGTAGCTCAGGAGCATTTCGTTCTGCTTTTTTTAGTGTATGTCCAGCACGAAGTCTTTACAACTTAACTGCTCCGTTTTCCTTCCCTGCCTCCTCATGCACCAACCCCCTTAGGGTGTTTCGTGCTCCAAACGTCAAAAGTTTTGTTTATTAAGGTTAGGGATAGAAGATCTTTAAAATTATTATTTGTTCATTCAACATTTATTCAACGTTAATTTCCATAGCTATCTAAACTAGCAAAGAGAGAATAAATAAATAATCCATTAATCCACCTTGTTTTCACAACAAAAACGAAATTTTAAAATTACTTAAAGTAAGGTTAAGTTTTACCAGTTGAGTTGTCCTTGCGGGATGCGTTCCAGTGACTAACTTTTCAGGAGCAGTTCAAGAGCTTCATGCTCTGGAGCGTGATGCACCAAAATTTTCGTCACTGGAAAACCCTCAGATCAAAATTATGACGTCATTTTAACGTCATTTAAATTGACGTGTTTGAGCGTCGTTAAAGTGACGTCTTACGTCTTTAGAAAAACCGTCAGAAAGGTTCGAGCACGTTGTATGACCTGTGTCAAAATCCAAACATCGCTAGATCATATGACAAAAAATAAGATTAACCTAATTTTACAAATGAACCCAGGAAAAACTACTACTCATAGATGTCGCCCTGCTAATTTTGTGGAACTTAATCACTTGCGAAGAGCATTTCATTACAAAATCCAACAATTGTGGCACTGAATATACCGCCAGATAATCAAGATGAAAAATTTGCGGTTATGACGGTATTGAACTGGATGTACGATATACCGAGAATCTACTTGGAATATAATAAAAATATTTGCCCTGGATACTGACGAAAACTTTGCGGCTATAAAAATTTGCACCTATGTAGGCTTTTCTTAAATAAGAAGAAATGCGCAATGATGTTATTGAAATATTCACCAAGGCTGAGAAATATATTTTGTTAACGGCACTACCACCGCAGATTTAGCGATCTTTGTATGCTTTTTACAATTTTTTAAAAGAGAGTGTTTGTTTGCATGTTACCAATAAGGTCTCTCAAATTACGACTCAGCTATGAAATTTATAATACTTAAGTAGTACATAGCGACATTTTTAACTTTTTATTGTTGAAATGTACTTTCGTTTCTAAATTTTTATTTGTTATACTATTTATTGTTGTACTTTAGGAGTTATTTTCCATTTTGTTCACTAAAAGACATTAAAGGTGTATAAAACATAATTATTGTATTACATACATAATACATAAGTATAATATAGTACCCACATTAAAAAAATCGGCATCAGTGGTGGGGCCCTTCAGGGATTCTCTATCATTTTGAGAGAACCTAAAAAAGCAACTAGATTTCAACCACATTAATCTGAAAGAATTATATTATCCACTACCTACAATCTACAATATTAAAACTCAATATTATTACTATATGAAAAAGCTTGCACTTGACCAAGCAGTTTTAACTTTTAGTGCAAAGTGGTTTTTATTTAATGTCATAGTTAAAGGCAAACAACAGTTTAGAAAAAAATAGCCTACTGTTTTTTTCTTTAGTTTCATTTATTATTCTTTCCTTTGCTTTAGCATTTAGCCATTTTAATTTCATGTACGATTTCGTCCTTACAAGAACTTCTCTGTTCTCTTAACTGAGGTTATGTTTTCTTCAAGTTCAATACTAAGTTCCAATATTACATCTTATAGCTCAAAATATTGGAACTTGAAATCCAAAAACCACGTTTCCACAACGAAGGCACGTTTTGGCAACAGCGTATAATTCAACTAGCAATCGTGCCTGCTCGAGTAATTTCGTAATGCTTGGTGGCGCTTAACCCTTGAATGAGAAAGTGTCCAAACACACCTGATTTTTACAATTTATAACACTCCGCGCAGTTGCAGGCTGGTTGGCGCTATCCGGGCCGAGCGCAGTAAAAAAATAACTTGTCTCTTACTATCACTATATAGTATAAAATAAACCCCTTTTTCTGTCTGTTTCATGTATGTATGCTAAAACTTTAAAAGTGTTTAACGATTTGATGTGGTTTTTTAAATGGATAGAGATTCAAGAGAAAAGTTCTATATGCATAATAACACAAAAAACATATACATGTTTAAAAAATAGTTTTTATTTAAAATTTGGATATTGACGTTACTATTCTCAACTAATTTTACGCGGTTTTTTTAATAGATAGATTAATTCAGAGGAAATTTTATATGCATAATAATATCAAAAAATATATACAGAGTGTTTTAAAAATAGTTTACATTTAAAAATTGATATTTCAACGATGTTATTTGATTTTTTTATAGATAAAGTGATTTAAGAAAAGGTTTATTTGTATAATAATACCCTAAAAATGTATACAGTGTGTCATGGCTTCATTACTAAAAACCGATACATCCGATTTTGATACGTTTTTTTTTTAATAGATAGAGGGATTTAAGAGAAAGTTTGATATGTATAATACATCCAAAACCATATACAGAGTGTTTAAAAAATAGTTTATATTCTTAAAATTCGATATTGACCTTACTATTCTCAACAGATCTTGATGCTTTTTTTTCATAGATAGAGTGATTCTATGAAAGGTTTATATATATATAATAATATCTAAAACATATACAGAGTGTTTAAAAAATTAGTTTACATTTAAAATCCGATATTATCAACGGATTTTGATGTGTTTTGCTTTAATTGATAGAGTGATTTAAAAGAAAGGTTTATATGTATAATAATTATCCAAAAAACATATACAGAGTGTTTAAAAATAGTTTATATTTAAAATTGATATTGGACTACTATTCTCAACAGATCTTGATAATGGCTTATAGATAGAGTGATTCAAGAAAAAGGTTTTTGTGTATAATAATATCTAAAAGAAACATATACAGAGTGTTTTAAAAATAGTTTACATTTTAAATCGATATTGTTACGTTACTATTGCAATTAAAAATGTGTTTATAGAATTGTCCTACAGCTAGGCTATGGTTTATAATAAAATATAAAATTGCCATACAGGGTGGGTCAAAAAGATGTTAAATTAAAAAACCCCTAAAACTAAAATACATTTTAACTACGCTATTATACCATCTAGAAATTACAAAATTGCTTAAATTGTAAGATTTACAAATAAGTATAATAAAATAAAAAAATATTATACAGAAAGTATCAATCTTTTTTATTAGGTTTTTACCACTATTCAATGGATTTTGATGCGTTTTTTTATTAATGAAGTGATTTAAGATGACGGTTTAGTTAATATGTATGCAGTGCATTTCTTTAATGCCCCTCCTTTATTTTTTGATCGAATTAATTTTAAAAAATTAAACTTTAAAAATATAAAATTGATGCATAAATACTATATTTTAGAAGTGAAATTGACAGATGAACATTTTAAGATGGCGGCTGACGCCATATTGGAAAAAAGTTAAATGGAAAGAGGGATCTTGTGGTGCACATTATTTTAAATTCCAATGAGTACTTTATATCTCTCAAAATATAAAAGTCAATAATCTTTTCTAATACAAAATGGCAAAACATTAATCTATAGGATTCTCGGTGGATTCCCTTATTTCCATTTTCCTGGGTGTGTTCAGGGATCTATACTTTCGGGCAACAAACATTTAAAATAAAATACTTTCAATTTTTCTTCCATGTTTTTTTTCAAAAATCATTATCTCTCCAAATCTAAAATATTCAAACCAGTTTTATTTTAAATCAATTTAAAATCACCGTCGTGTCTTACCTTTCTGACAAGCATACCTTGGGTGTCCAGACAATAAAATAACAATAATCTCTCTGTGTAATGTGTAACTGCCCTTGAATTTGATAGTAATAATCATGTTTTAAATTTAATGCCATTTTACCATTTTCATCTAATGTGGCAAATTTGATTATCTTACTTTTTAATGGCTTCAGTTGGAGTAAGATTGAAGGCCTTAGATGGACATTTTACTTCGACAAGACCTCGCGACCCTACTAAACCATCTGGACTTGGCAGCTAAAGCGCTGCAGTTTCTCATCGATAAAAGGCTCCAATTTGAAACTTTAATGTTAAATTTCCGCTTCAAATTCTTTAATTGCGGAAGGTTCCTTTTCATGGCCATATCGAGTGTGCTCATTTCCTCGAAATCAGAATAAAAGCAGCTGCTTAACTCTTGTTTTTTACAATTAGTTTTAGGTAGCATTTTACAAATGGATCCAAAGTTAGATGCGGTTAATCGTAACCTTCTTTCTTGGCTCCACAGTGGATTTCCCTCCTTGTCCCTCTAGTATTTAGCTCAATGTTACTTATTTCCTCCTCACTTTTTTCAAGATCCCTTAAAAATACAGATTTTGGTGGCCCCTCCTCTATGACTGCCCCTGAATGCGACTCGTTGAATTACTGATCGTTCTGTTCTTGGGGGACTTAGCCTCCCTCCTTCCGCCACACAAAGATAATTGTATTGTAAAATTAAAATTATACTTACGAACTGTTATCTTCTTTGGCTAGTGTTACCAATGAACCGTCTGTTTCTTTTCTCTTAGCGATTTTTTTTCCCATAATAAACGCTTTTTTCAGTCTTTATTTTTCCCATTATGATGCACCTGAACTACACTAGTAATGTATTTAAACAAACACAGATAATTTTACAATGTTTTGAAAACAAAACACCTTAAAAAGTATTGCTTGTTACATGCACAAAATAAGCGAGTTCAAGAGTTGAGTCACGAGAGCATAGAGACGCCTAGAATACTTTTCCGAAAGAGCACGCATGAGTAACCGAGTTTTCTCAACAAAAATATTAACGTCCTCGGAGAACTTCCCTGTCGTAAGTAGATCATCAACTCCCCTCATTTATTTACCGAATGTCCTTACTTTTTATTAAACTTTTGAATCCACGTTGCCTTAATACAACTTTGTAAAAAACATCATATCTCAGATCTGCTGTGCAAATTCAGTTTTTCTAAATATTTGACAGATGTAACTTTCGATCAGAAATAACATTCTCTGAAATTCAAACAAGATAGGCTGGCTCGGTTTTCTGATTAAGATCCATACCGAACATCACATGAAATTGTCAAAAATATAAGGTGCTCAAACTAACATGTATGTCTCGATACTTGGTAAACTCAAAACTTCATTCTTAAATAACCTTATGCTTTTTTTTTTCACCAATGGATCTACGCTACAAAGAAGGCACTTTATATACTACAACCCCATAGTTTAAATGAACGGTTTGCGTATAAAGTGGAAAACGAAATATTTCTATCTTTATTAGGACACTCAAAAATGTCAGTTGGCTTTGGCATGAATGAATCAACAAAAAACAGAAGCTATCGAGTTAATTAGGCACGCTAAAACTAACAAGTTTTTTCCACTTTATACACGCAAACCGTTCACTTTAAACATAGGGTTGTAATTATAAAGTGCCCTTCTTTGTAGCGTAGAATCCATTGGTGAAGAAAAAAATAAGGTTGACATTTAAAAAATTAAGTTTTTGTGTTTTCAAAATATCAGAATACGGTGTTAATTTTTGGGCACCTTGTATATTTTTTCTTGACAATTTTCATGTGAGTGGTAAGATATGGATCTTATTTATCCAAAGTCAGAAAAATAGTTAGCCTATCTTGTTTGAATTTTAAGAAATTGTTATTTTTGTCTAAGGTTGCATCTGTCAAATATTTCGAAAAAACTGAAATTGCTGCAAAATGGCTAGACCTAGGTGTATGATGTTTTATACAAAGTTGTATTAAAATTTAACGTAGATTCCAAAATTCAATAAAAAATAGGACATTCTATTTAAAATAACGAAGTTGATGTCTACTTCCGGTATAACCGGAAGCTGTCGAGAGTTGAAAATATTTTTGTTAAAGAGAGCTCTTTCAGTTACCCTCCTATATAAATTTTCAGAAAAATATTCCTAGGCGTTTCCTATATACTTGTCGACTCAACTCGTCGTGACGGACCCTGTATATCATCCCCATACTAAATTTTCGCTCAACGTGCATTTAAAAAAATCATAATTTCAAAACGAGAAAAGATAGAAAGTTGAAACTTTCAGGAAAAATTGGCCACTTAATGGGATAACTGTCAAAAAATTTTCAAAACAATTGGAGCACGTTAAGTACAGGGTTTGGCAAAAATGTAACTTTTAAAAATCGTGGTGAGCGTAATCAATTATCTGTCCAGGGTTTTATTTTATCGAAACGAAATTTTGCAGACAAGTCAGAAATGGTCCCGTTCAGAATCCTGTTGTTTTTGAGTTTAATCGGATAAATAGAAACGGAGTTATTTACGATTTTGTAGAAAAATTGACCGAATTTCAGGCTTAATAACTTGAAAACGGTTACATCATTCGTCATGGGATTACTGGGACATGAAAGGGCTTCTTTAGAATCAAAAACGCCTAAATGGTCTTTCTGTTTAAAATGTTTTATTTTCTCTGAGAAATTTTTAAATGAAATAAAATTGACAAAATTTTAAAATTTTTGCATGTTTTTATTTTTTTTTCTTAAAATTTTGACCTTGAATTAAAAAAACGTAAATGTCATTGATTTTACACGAAAAGTCTCTATAAAGCAAGATATTAAGCATAATCGTATCATCTATACAGCGTGTTTTATAAAGCTTTAAAATTTTCATTTTTTTTTGTTAAAAATGGGACATTTTTTTACATTTTATTTTTTCTGAAAGAAGTACTGAAAGCTAAAATTTTAAAATAATTTAGCATAATGTTTACTATATTTGCTCTAAAACATATTAAAATTTTAAGTCGCTAGTTTAAATTGTTTTAAAGATATGAATTTTGAATTTTACTAAAAAAAGTGCCGATTTTGACCTAAAATTGTCGCTTTTATTATTTAAAAATTTTTAAAAACTTTGCGCCATTCCTTAGATTATTTAATTGCCTGTTGAAAAGCTGTTTATCACTTTTCTCTACGATAACTGGAATTCGGTAAAAACTGAATAAAAAAATGACCACATCTTTGCCCAAAAACCACGAAAAATTTGTTGGCTTGAATCTTTTCGTCAGTATGGCGGCTCAGGTTTGATCTCGATTTTCTTGGTCACAAGGAAGAAAATACTAAAAGACTAAAAAATGACTGTATTGCTCTAATTATATAAAAAAATATAAAACGATCAGAAAAAGTCGATTGGCAAGTGCTTTTTGCTCAATAATATAAATCTGCGGTGCCCACCGGAGACGCGCCACTGGACCCAATAATAACAATTTGAAATAACAAGCGCCTTACTACTTAAATAAATGTACCAATTTTATCCAAATCACCTGCGATATTAAAAATATTTGGAAAACTATTTTTTTTTTTTTTTCCTTAATTTAACTCCTGTATCTCAGTAAAAAGCAACTCCGGACATATGTTTATAGTAAACTTCTTTTTCAGAAAATAACATAAGAAATTACACCATGAAGTTTGGATCCCAGACTTTCTAAAACACCCTGCATACATGTATATGAAAAGGTTATATCTTCTTTTGCTTTGTTTTTTCGTGTACGGTATATAAAAAAGTATTTTTCTTATCTATCGAATGCAAATATTCCGAAAACCCTAATTGAGGAAAAACTGTTGCCTGAATAGTACTATTTTTACTAATACATATTATATTTAATTTATGAAAAGGTTTTTTCAGTGATTTAATGCTTGAGGGGTATGTGCCCGAGTAGTTGGAGAAAACCTTAATTAAATTCCGGATCCAATTATAAATATTTTAACCACGAATTGGCCTAATAAAAGTGTCTTACGGAAACATGTGTAATTAAAAGGTTAATAAATCACAAACATAAGTTCACAGTCGGAAAAATCCTAATTTGCAAACAATTATCCAAACTCTATCCCTTCCGCAGCTAGAAACATACTAGCAGTGGTCACTCAGCTGACCGAGCCGACGCAGTGCAGCGCTGCACGTTTGCCGTCTCGAGCGAAGTTGCGTAGTGGGTTGAAACATTGTTGACACATGTACAAATTTAAGATGAGCCTACTGATTTATTTCCAAATTTTTTGCATTTTTATTTTCTGATTATAAAAGTTTCCTAGTGAAAATGGAAATTTCATTCTTTCGCCATTCTTAATAAAATTATTATGTCTAGGCCGCTCTGAGTCACTTTTTCTATTTTTTCCTTTTTGGAAAAAATAAAAAAACAAAAATCAAAAAATGAAAAAAGTGCTTCCAGAGCGGCCTACACAATAATATTCCAAAACGCTCAGTGAAGACCGAATTTAAAAATCTTTTAAAATAGCCAAGCTACTTAGGAAAAACGTTTTACTGGGGTGCATCCCAACGCCCGGTTGGTCAAGAGGATAGGTTGTTGTGATTGGGCGTAGGTTTCTCGCGGGAACTTTAGGTATTTAAAAAAAACAAGAATTTGGACGGAGAGATGTCATAAACCATTACCGTTAATGCGTAACCAATATGCGGCGAAAAACATTATATATAGGATGAATATTTATTTTATTTTAGAAAACAACGTTCTTTTTAGGTCATATCGCATATATACCTGGAATGTGCAACGAATATTCCTTACAGATATGGCGGAAAATAACTTAGAGACATAAGCGATTATATCTCTTAAATAATGGTAGGAATATTCGTCAGGGAATATGAGCTGGCGCATATTCGGGGCATCTGCTTGGGATATGAATATTCTTTAGTTGTTATGTGGGAGGGTGTCCAGACTTTTGAAATTGCGGGTTATCTTGGTTATTATTAAAGGTAAATACTTGCGGGTTTTGCGAAAATGTTGCTAATTTTTAAAAAACAAAAGATAACACTTTTCATGACCTAATTTTTGATATACAGGCCGGAATATATTTTTTTTTCAGTCGTCTTGTAACATAATGACAAAAGTAAAAACTGATATTAGCAGATTACTTTTACGTAGAATCCAGTGATGTGGTTGGATTGCTATAATTTTTCTTATGGAACACCCCGAATAGTTCTTATTCATTAAATTAAAGGATAGGGTGCTTAAACAAATAAATAATAATTAAGAGTTATTTTTTATTTTTAGACACTAAATTGATGTTTTTAATTTTAATATTTGAATTTTGCATACTGGGTCATAATACCTATAGACTTTATAGCCAAAGAATAAAGTTAGCCTTAAGCTTATAATTTATTTTAATTTTACGGCAAACTCTAGGTTTGGATTTTATATTTTGCCCCGCCCAGCACCTCTCTATTCACCTCTCGGTTCTGCAAGCTTGTTCACTTATTAATTATGGTAGGGAGCCCAACTATACTGGAGGATACCTTGTACCCGGTTAAGTATCTCCACCAAATATGAACCCATGAAAAATGCCCAGAGGCCGATTGGTAATATACAGGCGAACTATATCTAAAAATACTAGTCTAGAGGTTACTACTTTTATTTTAAAAATAGAACAAAAATTGTTGTAGAAAATAAAATTTCTTTATTTCAAAATTTATAGCTTAAGTGTAAGAGTAAAAAATGTAATTGTTAGTTTTTTACATTGCATTTAGTTTAAATAATGAGATTGTATAAGACTTAAGAAAAATAAATTTATAATTTTATTTCTTAAATTTTAATAATTAATGAAGTCCCCCAACACCCATCCTGGGACACATTGTATAATATTCCATGTTTTCCAAAAATAAACGCTTAATAGTTAAATATTGCAGTGATCTACATAAATAGTTATGAAGCTTGGGGTAACGTTTTAATTTTAAAAAGTATTTAATTTAATCCGTAATTCTTAACCAGCTTGAATCACTCAAAACATTTTAGTTTCTTAAGTCCCTTATTAAATGTTTAAAGACCATTTTAACTTTAGGGAAAAAAGCTTTTTTAATATTTAATTTTAATTTGAAGAATTCTTAAATTAGATATATTCTTTAATAATTTTTCTTAAAAACTTAATTAAAACAGTACTGTTTTTATGAGGCTTTAAAATTATACTTTAACGAAGTAGTATTTGCTAGAGAAAAGTGATTTACTTACCAATAAAACCGACTTTAATTAGACATGATAACGTTGCAGCATAGGGTGTTACAGAATGTTGTTATAAAAATTAAAGGGCGGATTCTACAATTGAAAATAATCAAAAATTGTTCAAATTAACTTGTTATTTTTTATAAGGCTTTAAAATTATATTTTAGCGAAGTAATATTTTGCTAGAGAAAAGAGATTTACTTTTTCAATAAAACCGACTTTAATTAGACATGATAACGTTGCAGCATAGGGTGTTACAGAATGTTGTTATAAAAATTAAAGGGCGGATTCTACAATTGAAAATAATTAAAAATGGTTCAAATTAACTTGTTGTTTTTATAAGGCTTTAAAATTATATTTTAGCGAAGTAATATTTTGCTAGAGAAAAGAGATTTACTTTTTCAATAAAACCGACTTTAATTAGACATGATAACGTTGCAGCATAGGGTGTTACAGAATGTTGTTATAAAAATTAAAGGGCGGATTCTACAATTGAAAATAATTAAAAATGGTTCAAATTAACTTGTTGTTTTTTATAAGGCTTTAAAATTATATTTTAGCGAAGTAATATTTTGCTAGAGAAAAGAGATTTACTTTTTCAATAAAACCGACTTTAATTAGACATGATAACGTTGCAGCATAGGGTGTTACAGAATGTTGTTATAAAAATTAAAGGGCGGATTCTACAATTGAAAATAATCAAAAATTGTTCAAATTAACTTGTTATTTTTATAAGGCTTTAAAATTATATTTTAGCGAAGTAATATTTTGCTAGAGGAAAGAGATTTACTTTTTCAATAAAACCGACTTTAATTAGACATGATAACGTTGCAGCATAGGGTGTTACAGAATGTTGTTATAAAAATTAAAGGGCGGATTCTACAATTGAAAATAATTAAAAATGGTTCAAATTAACTTGTTATTTTTTATGAGGCTTTAAAATTATATTTTAGCGAAGTAATATTTTGCTAGAGAAAGAGATTTACTTTTTCAATAAAACCGACTTTAATTCGATACAACATAAAAATATGTTTAATTATCTTTATAACGTAATTATTGATTAAGGCAACTATAGGGAAATTTTACAATACAGTTTGACATATGTATATGCTGGGCATTTGTGAATAAAATAAAATCGAGGTTTATTAAGAATTGTTTCTTTATTTATAAAAATATTAGCGAGCACACAATGTCTTTACGATCTATTTTTATAAATAAAGACACTATAAGAGCAGTAGAGCTGTAAATCTGACATTCTGTGTCTGTGTCTTAAATACCCTTAATAATTACGCGACTTATATAGTTCACGTAAAAATATGAATCATCAGTTTTTACTGTTGTTGTAGTAAATTATGAAATAACCCTAATACAAGGGGGCTGGGAAAGTAAAATATTTAATTTTGCCCTGTAAGTTAAACCAAGAGACTAATAAAAATATTTTAGTATTATCTTTGGTTTTATTTGATAGTAGCAACACTAAGTTGCAAAACCCTCTGGTCTTTATTTTTAATAATAAAAATAGTTCCCTGCAGTTGCAACGAAACTGGAAAACTCCGTACATAATGATGACAACAATAATACTGAAAAATGCCATCATAGGTTAGAATGCATCCAAGAGTTTTCGAAACGACCACAAAATATAAACCATGTATGCATGCAAAATTATTTCATATTACTGCACATGTAGATCTAGGCACTGTGAGCACACATGTGCAAACATAGTTCGTGTGGTTATTGGGTTATTTCAAACACAGACACATAATGTCAGATGTCAGATCTCGCCCTCTGCCTCTTAGGAGCCATTTTTTATAAGTTAATGATCTCGTAAAACTTGTGTGGTGAATGAAAACAATGTTTCTTTATTTTATAATGATTTTTAATAAATCTTGATTTTTATTTTATTCTAAAATGCCCCATACATTAGGGGGTGGAACGCAAACATTCTTTTTTAATTGTTTTCAGACAGTCTAAAATGTAAGTCTTTGATCTACGAAAAACTAGTGTTAAAATCTAAACTCTTTAACTTTTTATCATCAGGTTCCCTCATTGGCTCCGAAATTTGCTTAAATACACTTAACCTTATTAATTTTTCTTCGAGCTAATTAAAAATCTAAGAATACATATTTTACATAATGCTTACAGCCTAATATGTTTATAATGATGGGTAAAAAAAGTTCTTTAAAAACTATTACTTAATTTGCACTGTTTGAAGGTTTTTTTAACCATGTAGAACTATTTTAAAAACCCAAACTCAGCAAAACTGATTTTAAGGTCAAAAATACAATTAAAAAAGTTGTGTGAAACTGTTTTAGTGTACCTGCTTAAGGGTTTAAACCATCTTAAATATGCTTGTGTGTGGCATAATTTATCTAGAGTATGATTTGGACTCACCTCTGTAGATACTTTGCTAGGCCCAGCAAAACTTTAAAAGCTAATTTTATCCTTTGAAAATATGCATTTTTATCCAAGTTACCCCACTTCTCATTTTCTATGTATGTATTTCCAAAATGTATATAAAGTTACGTAATATAAATGTGCTTTTTTGATATATTCCAGTGACGTTACAGCACTAAATCCAACATATCACCGGTGACCCCCGTGATGTTTATCGAAATGTTAGCAAGAAGGGGTAGGACTTTTAACATACTACAATCTTGCGTGGAATTTCACTGATGCCGGTTTTTATTGAAAGTTGTGCGGGTTCCTTTGAGCTGTAGGGAGGTAATTTACTTCTAACCTAAATACATTTAATAAGACCAGTGGTGTCTAGACCGGCAAAAGAAAGGAATATTTCAACAAAAGACGGTACGTCACTGACTATGTATAATATGTTTAAAATTTTGTGCTTTTTAGATAAGGCAAATGAAATTCTACTTTATGTTATTTAAGTTTTTTTCGTATCTTGTTCAATCAAAAATGTTAAGAAAATACACATAATTACATATTTTTAGACCATAAAAACATTACGAAAACTCTTTTCTTGAAAATTGGTTTTATAATTTGTAATTAGCAACAACACAATAAATGCGTATTTATGTATTGATTTAATGATTATACAAATATTAATCCTCCCATATTTTTATCAGTGTCCATCATGCCATTTATCTTAAATCCATAGTTAGTTGCTTTTTCCTATCAAATTCTGTTGGTAGGAGAGCTAGTGAAACCTTTTGAGTAATCCTTTGGGCCTGTAGGGCTAGACATTTGATAAGTCATAGAATTCAGAAAGAAAAATAAAGCACAAAAAAGGAAAAAATAAAGGAAGAGTTACTCCCAGCTACAAAACATCCAAAAATAATAAGATAAGTTAAATTAACTTTATGTTTCAAAGTTAAATTATTAAATGTCAAAATAAGTCAAGAGAGTTAGTTTTTAATATTAGAAAACTATTAGTTTTAGAAAGTAGAGATAAATTTTTAAATCTCAAAGGTAATTATCAATCACCAATACAAAGTTCCTGAAATTTAAAAAGTAGGGTTTCTAGACTCTAACTAAAAATAAAATACTAAAAAGTCAATTTCAAAATTTAATTTTACAAATCAATTTAATTTTAGAAGAAAATATTTACAAGAGCAGTATGCTTAATTTAAAAAACAGGCCTAAGTGTTTTCAAAGAATATTTTGAAATCAAAAAAAGGTTATTTCTTTAAACAAAAAAAAATTGTCGTCATACAAATTCCTTAAGCTTACTGTGGGCTTAATTCAAAAAAAATCGTAAAGGTAACAGAGAAAATTATAAAGAAATTTAATTTTAATTTAGATAAAGATAGATAATTAAAAAATAATTGGGACCCCTTACTAAACGTAACCTAGTTCTAAAATCACAAAACCTGAAATAGGAACAACTAGTTTTTGTGATAAGCTTTGTAAAGTAAGGACTTCCAAAATTTATAATTAATAAAAAAATTATTAATAAAATGGGAAAATATCTTTAGAATATAAAATTTAAATTTAATGAGATAATGAGAAAAATATATCGAGATTACTTATTGGACGTTCTCTATCTAAAATCACGAAGACTAAATGAGCTCAACCAGTCTTGTCATAAGCCTTGTACAATAAGTAAACTAGAGATAATTAATTTTAAGTTTTAGATGATAGTTAGGCAAAAAAATAGAAAGTTATCAAAAGGTTAAAAAGATAGATAATTAAAACATTAAATTTAGAAAAATTAATTAGAAAATGTTTCGAGATGACTCATTAAACGTACTCTCATCTAAAAATAACAAATCCTTAAGTGAGATAAACTAGTTTTGTGGTAAGCTTTGTAAAATAAGTAATCTTGAAATAATCAGTTAAATTTTATGCCCAAAGTAAGATATAGATTTAATAATAAAAATTTTAATGAAATTTACAAGACAAGAAAATTTAGAAATTTAGAAAATTAAAGATAATTAGAATCGCCGAAAATGTAGATATAATTCTAATTTCAATATGCAAATTTACAATATAAAAGTTATATCGAACACTTTGTTCAAGATATAACTAAAAGATAAGCGATAAGCCAAATAATATTATACAGAATCCAAGAGATAATCAAAATCTTACACTATGCTATACATCTTAAATTTGAATATTTAAATTTAGAAAGTTATGCCATAAGTTCTACAGATATTATCTAGCTAATATGAAGGTAAGTTATACTTAATTTAGAAAATATGTTACAAATTTAGAGATATGTTACTTATTTGGAGTAATATGTTACCAAATATAATACAAAAATCTGTTTAACTTTGGCCATCAGATAAAAATCTGTAAACACACAATTAAGTCGCCAAAATTAAAAATAGATAAGAAAAGATACTAAATTTTGATTTATCAGATTAAAATTACGGATTTTCCAAATTCCAAAATGCTATAAAGCCAAAAAAAAGAGATAAGGTAAAGGTACTTAAATTTAAAAGATAAAGGTACTTAAATTTAAAGGTAAAATATTACTAAAGAAAAGATAATTAATATTACTCAAAACAGTGATGAACCCTGGAAAAATCCAATGCTTAAGGCTCCAAAACGGCGCATGCCCGTATGTGGTCTTTCACACACAAAAACAGGAGACCGCTCAACCATAAAAAGTTGATCAGACTGCTAAGGGCAATACTCGGGATAAAAAAAAAAAGAAATAATTGCTGCAAAGATTATGGCATAAAAAACAATGTGATGATAAAAATATTGGTTATTGTTTAAAATATATGGAGAAAATGACTTATTTGTGACAGTGTCGTGAATTCTGGAATGTATGTGGTCTTCCACAAAATGTAGAAATCTTCCCAACCATAGAAAACTCACGAGGCTGTCCTTCGAAAGATCAGTGAGTACACAATGTCCCCTATAACCACATTCATTTCAAATTTAAACTTGAATTGAATTAGGTAGTAATTGAATGTTTATTTTGAATATCTATTTTGAATATCGATTTTGAATATCTATGTTGAATATCTATTTTGAATATCTATGTTGGATATCTATTTTGAATATTTATTTTGAATATCTACGTTGGATATCTATTTTGAATATCATCTATTTTAAATATCCATGTTGAATATCTAGTTTGAATTTCTATTTTGAATATTTATTTTGAATATCATGATGTTGAAGCCTAAAAATAAAAGCAAAAATAGTCACGGAACTGAAAAATGGCGGTAGTAGAAAAATGAGAATTCCAAAACGTATTTTATTATAATTTACCTGTTAGTCTGGCCTTATTTTTCTTTGGCAACGCTTAAGCCTCAATCCATTTAAGGATCAAGAAATTAAAAACTTTTTAACAATCCAATCCGGCAAGGCCGCTCAAAATTTAAAAAGTTATCACATGTTAAAATTCTAACACATGCCAGTTGCCTCAGTTAACGAATTTGATGACAAAAGGACATAAAACAGGCCAGATTTTGGTTTTATTGGCCAAATATAATTAAAAATGACATTCACCGGTTTTGACAATCCCTTCCAATTTATAATGTAGGTCGAAAATATAGGTCACTTTAATCTGAATAAATTATGTCGAATGCTAAGAAAATGAAATCGAAGAAAGACATAAATTTATGAAATACACTCCATAATTAGCTGGAAAACTCATACATTTTCTACGAAATATCAAAACATAACCAAAAAAGAATGAAATATTGTGACTAAAGACGAGATTAAAGTTAAAATTATAACAAATTGACTGAAATAGGCAACCCACTAATCAGACAGTTGTAATATCAATAAATCAAGGCGAGTTCAATTAATTTAACAAAAATTCCAGGAGCGTAATTAGCATTAAGATAATTTTAAATTGAAATGTAAAATTTAAAAACATAATTTAAGCAAAAAAGATAAATTATTAATAAAATTATTAGAAAATTTAGACCTTGCATCACCCTGTATATGTTGTAAGCTTGAAATTTTGCTAGGATTTAGTTCATTTATAGTAGAGTTTAAAAAATATTGACAGGCATTTTTGATGAGCACAAGTACCTGCTAGGCGAACTAAAAGGTGTGGCTGATTTGGATGGCCATATTTCCAAAACTAATAAAGTTAGATGTACCTAATGTGGTATTTTCCTAAAGCTCTTTTTATAACTTTTTAATGGTAATATAATATACAGGGTGCCTTTAAAAATACTTTTTTCCCACCCTGTTAATTTTATCACCAGTATTACCATTAAAAAGATCATTAAAAAGCTTTAGGAAAACATCACATTAGGTACATCTTACTTTATTAGTTTTGGAAATATGGCCATCCAAATTAGCCACACCTTTCAGTTCGCCTGGCAGGTACTTGTAATCATTGAAAACGCCTGTCAATTGTTTTTCAAACCTTACTATTATAGAACTAAATCCTGGAAAAATTTCAAGCTTACAGCTCCAAGATACTTTTATTTTTTTGTTTTTTAACTTTCAAAAATTTACAGCGTAATGATGTGTAGGGCTGATGCTTGCCAGCATGCTATGACTCATCACTATACAAATTTCTAGCCTTACTCACCCAACGTTACTCGAAAGGTTTACTAGCTCTGGTACTATGTGTATAGTCTGTTATAAAAAAAAAAACGTTGGTGTCTATGACCAATAGCTAACAGCCCTCGTTTTCTGCAAAAAACACGATTGGTTACATGGTCACTGACATTTGGGACTTTTGCTGAAAATTGCTTTTCATTTGAAGTTCGACTAACTACTGTGGTTTTAAAGGCATTTTACATGCAAGAAAAGTGAATAATTTGTAGTTCAATTTAAAGCTCGCATAAATCCGTTTTTGACAAAACTGGGATTTGGGGTTTTAACAAAGGGCTTCTCAATTGTTTACTTATCGCACACCAGGTGGATTTTGTTAATTTTTTAAATAAAGTGGGTTTTTAAGGTCGCTGATTATAAATCTCAGTCATCAATAACTTAAAAAGCTTTTTTTAACACAATTATTCATTTCTTTACCTATTTATTTATTTTGGCATAACAAAATTAAATTAATTTAAACGGTAAATACATTTTTTAAGGTAAATCAGACTAAGTCAATGATTAAAGCATGACAGCAGAAAAAGTAAATAAAATCAATTTCAACCATCAATTAGTTAATTGATTTAAAAGCAATAAAATAAATCAACAAATAATAAGCTGTGTACGGTAGAATTAATTACTTTTTCTTGCTTCTTTTGTGCCAGTGTTTTTTTTAAAGTTGGAATAATCCATTTAAAAAATCATAAACTACGGAAAATAAAACAGGAATAGGGTTTTTATTAGATAGGAATGAGATAACGAGCTATTTAAGCTTTCGGCAAACATTGAACGCACAGTGCAGTGATCTGTGGACAAAACCAAAATGTTTGTTTTTTGGCAAGTAAAGTGGCAGTAAAGTGATACTAAATTGACCATATATTTATATCCCTAAATTATAGATTTGTATGTTTACGCATTATTAAAATTTATAGCATTAAAGTATGAACAAATTGCAGGTAGTACATTTACAGTTATATCAATAATAATTTTGCCTAAATTGCAAGAGTTAAAAAAACTGTATATTTATTAGTTTTATATGAGGGAACCGACAAATGCTTGTAAATTTCCTACTCAAGCAGTAAGCTGACGTCTTATTGACGTCTCTTTTTAGTCATTTTTGGTCAGCAAGAGACGTCATAAGATGACGACAAAATGATATTAAACTGACCTCCCTAAGTCACAGACAAAAGACGTCCCGTTAATGACGTCATGATGACGTCTTTAAGATGACGAGAAATTGACGTATATACTTTTTTTTAAGGCTTAAATAATACGATATTTTATTTGAAAATTGAAATAGGAAAAAACTCATTACTGCTTGCAATTTCCTTGCACCTTGCAACCTAAACTCTAGGTTCCTATTTCAATTCTGTAAAATTATTAGTCTTATTTTTCTGTCATATGATATTTCGGTTAAATTTTGACACGAATCAGATAATGTCACAAAAATTTTCTGGCGGGTTTTCTAAACATGACGTCATTAGGTTTTTATGAGCTAGTATGATGAAAAAATAACGTCGAAAAAATGTCACTTCAACCACATCAAAAACACGTCATTAAAATGACGTTATAATTTTGGTCTGATGACGTCCTCTGACCAAAAATGACCAAAAAATGACTTAAAAATGACGTCAGCTTGCTGCTTGGGTAAAAATTACATTTTAAAGATCTAATCATTTGATTTTCATCAATGTGTTTTTCTTATTAAATGAACCCGTGCAGATTTATATTTATTGTTCTGTTTTATTCAACTCACTAAGCTAAAAACAAAAAGTATAAAAAAGTTTATTGGCAATTTTTTGATCTTTTGTATCAAATGTAAATGAGGGCTATCATACCACAGCAGTTTTTTGCAACACTTTTAAAAACAGATCGTTTTTACTCTGCAAGAGATTATATCTTATCGTCGAACAATGATATTGTTCTAATAAGACCCTTGTTTTTCGTGTTATCACCATAAACCCCGTATAGCTACTTTAATACATAGGTCCTGTGAGGAAGGCAAAACCAGACAGTGGTGAGGGTTCAGGTAAATGACACGAAAAACAGGAAATCTGTAGAAAAGGGAAGATCTGCTTTTCATAAGTAAACACTTTTATTTGGTCGATGAAAATTATCTTTCTAAAGCAAAATGGGCTCTGAAAACGGTAACAATATCCCTTAAAATATTTTGGAAACCGCAATACTAGTACCATTAAATATATTGTCAAATAAGTCCGCTGAACGATATGAAAAAGAATAAAAGGGTGTTTAAGCAGTGAATGGAAGAAAACTGTCAAAAAGAATATCCGAAGATGTCGTTCTTGGATATTTTTTGAAGAAAGCAGAAACTCTAAAGATATCTACGCTCTGGAGCAAATACAACATGTTATTTTGCGTAAATATTAAAGAAAATGTAAACATCAAGTTATCTAAACTGGTAGCTTTCCTGAAGAGACAAGCCTTTGGATTTAAGTTGAAGAAAGCCTGCACAGTTACGAGAGAACATGTTAAAAAGTTCATTAATTAGGCTCCTGATCAGTATTACTTCTTATGAAGGTAAGAACATCATTTATAAAAAATTTTAAGCAACCACACAACCATTACAAACGAGAAAAAAATAGTATGCCGGCTGGTAGAGGGGAGGAGAAGTACACTTTTTCTCCCCGGGAACTTTTCTACCTAAAATAAGCTAAGGAATCATACCCCATATTTTTAGCCATAAATTAAAATTACACCCTGTACTATGTTACATTGCTTAAATATAAACTGTTCCATCACTTACTTGTTCTTTTTTATTAGATGTAAAACCAAGTGTTTAGAAAATTATTTTTCGCTATCTTTAGATGCAAATTAAATTAGTCGCCTAGTTTAAATGGGACATTATGTATATTGATCTATTTTCTGGATTTAAGCAATAAAAATAAGGTAGGTTTCTATAGTGATCCCCATACAAAAAGGTAAGGTATATAGGATATTTAAAATTTTGAATAATTTATAGCCTGTAGGTATATGTCGACGTAAATTACAGTTAATTTTAGTTTTTAGCATTATATAGGTATATCTCTGCTTTTTGAACTGGATATGCTTAGTAAGTAAATAAAACATATTATGTCTTGATTTACTGAAGTAGATAATGTAAACTTAGGTGGCATAATAAAGTAGGTATACTTAAAAATATTGCTTTGTTTCACCCTGTATATTTTGACGGTTCAAAATATATTTATATCTTTGGCCCAAGTCTGCACAATAAAAGTCTAAAAAATAAATAAAATTTAGCTGTTTGTTCTTCTTTTATCATCAAAAATATATTTTTTGAGTTTGTACATTTTAGGCATGCCAATATTAATTTAATATTTTCAATAATAACTACTTCTGTTGAACTTTCGTTGTCTTTATTTTTAACTATTACACGTCGTTTCGGATGGTATATATCTCCAACCGTTTTCAAGTGTTAACGCTTCAGTTATCACTTGAAAACGGTTTGAGATAGATACCAACCGAAACGTCGTGTATTAGTTAACAAGTAAGGACAATGGAAGTCCAAGAAAGTAGTATTATTGAAAACTTAACATTGTCTACACAAATAATTTTATATGTTTTATACTCAAAATCTTAGCAAATATCCAACTTTGAGGCTTAAAACTAGAGGCGATCAAACATTATGACCATAGGAACATTTTCCATAGGGATTGAGCGGGGTCCATTCACAGAGAAGGTGAGAAACTGATACTTCGAGTATAAATTTCTAGTGCGTACAAATTAAATTTTGTCTGTGGAGGTCAAAAAAGTGGCAGATAATAGATGTAAATAATCTAATATTAATTTATTTGTTTTAAAGTAATCCTAATTTTTATTATATCATTGCAAGAGCAAAATAGCTCTTTATAATATACAGGGTGGCCCACCATATTCGACACGTTCTGTGGCTGGATAAACCATTAGGATTTTAATAAAAGTAAATTGGGAAACATATAGGGGTCGAATAAGGCCACATAAAATTAGTTTAGCCTATACAGATTGTCTCAAGAAAGTTTGACGCATTGAAGTTATATTTTCTTAAATGGAACACCCTATATTTTAATGACGGGTTTTAGATTCTACTTAAAAACAATAACTTAAGTTTGTCTATAGTACTATGTGTCTAATTTTATTCGTTTTTGTAATATTTGATTTTTTTTTAATGCAGAGGTGCAAGTAAATTAATTTTACTTTAACATTATTACCACTTTAAACTTTAAAATTCATTACAAAATTATAAAGAGTCTGCCATATTATACGTAGGTAATGTCAAGATCAAATAATGTAGAGGGTGTTCAAAAAGTAATTTTACTTTTTCAGGAAATCTAAAAGCAAAAACTGTCTTATTTTAAATGAAACACCCTGCATTTTTTAACACTACACAATGGCAAATAAAATACCCTTTTAAATGGTGTATAGGTTGCCTATACCTATATTTTATATATTTTTAGTAAATTCCTTTTTAGATATTTTTATTTTGAATGTCTATTTTAATTTAACGAGGCTGTGATATAGCCATGTCTGCTTACTAAGCTATTATTATTAAATGTAGATTTGTCTGAAAACCGTACAAATTTAAAAAAAAATACATATCGCTACTTTGGAAGAAGACCGGCACAAGTCAAAAATTTTAATTTTCAGTTTTTGTATAAAACACTTTACGTTGTATAAAACACAATGTAAAAGTGGTATATTTTTGCAATGCAAGAGTATTAACAAAGGTAACTCGTACGGCCGGCGGCTTGATGGCGCTTATAACAGTCTTTAAATTTCGGAACTTGTTTGACCGTTCGGCAAGACTGTTACAAGTCAAATATAACTGGGTTGATTTAAGGGGTAGTACGACATTCCCCCAAAATAAAAGTTAAAATGATAAAAGTTGTGTTTTCAAACAATTTTAATAATGCCTCTGAATAGTTTTAATGACATTCTGTTACCTAAAACTCGTTTTTCGTTTACCTATAATCAATTTGAAACATTTTTTTAGGCGACTTATTAGGTAATAAGATGATGTCTGCTAAACCACATGCACACTATTTGAAAGGGTATTTTAATTGCCAATATGAAGTGTAAAGAAATACAGGGTGTTTGCCATTTAAGGTAAGAAAGTTTTTGCTTTTTAACTTCCTGAAAAAGTAAAATTACATTTTGAACACCCTGTACATTATTTGACCTTAACCTTACCGACGTATGATATGACAGACTCTTTCTAATTTTGTAACAAAATTTTAATTAAAGTTTAAAGTGGTAATAGTGTTAAAATAAAATTAATTTAATTACACCTCTGCATATTTCAAAAAAATCAAATATCACCAAAACGAATAAAATTACACACGTAGTATTTTAAACAAACTTATGTTATTTTTTTAAATTGAATCTAAAACCACTATAAAATAAAGGGTGTTCCATTTAAAAAAATATAACTTTCATGCGTCAAACCTTGTAGAGACACCCTGTATAGGCTAAACTAATTTGATGTGGCCTATATGTTTTTCAATTAGGCCGTGTTTCCACGGGCCACTTTTTGAAGTTGATATGGACCACAAAAAGTGTTTTGGTAGTAGCCAATTCGACCACAAAAATTTTAGCATTGTTAGAAAACTACAGGCTGGCGACAGTAGACCAACCACTTTTTGTGGCCCATATCAACTTCAAAAAGTGGACGGTGGAAACATGGCTTTAGCTTTTATTAAAATCACCATGGTTATCCAGCCACAGACCGTGTCGAACATGGTGGGCCACCCTGTATAAAAGTTAAAGTTTCTTAAAATATTTATTAGCTATGTTTATTCTGGACAAAAACCAAATGATGTTTTTTTAAATTTATATTCCCAGAAAATAAATAAACAATAAAAAAACTTAGGAGTGGTATAGCTTGTAGCACATGCATTTGCTTGTAACTGCCTGTGGAATCCATTTAAAAAAGTATGCAGGGTTTTTATTTAAAGTAACAAAGTTAAAATTAATTCCTCCTATACTATTACATTTCACCAAAATTTCAAAACTTTTTGTAAAGCCCCTCAAGAAAATAGGCTTACTAGTATATTATAAGGTTTTGTTTAAAACATTTTTAAATAATAAATTAATTATTTCTAACCAACTTTAATGGTTAATAATTTAATAATGTTAAAAACTATATTTTTTAGATAATTATGGTAAAATTTTACATTTTTTGTTTTATGTTAACAGATATTTTTGTTGGCATAAAACTGTCAGTCGTAATTTTATGTTTGTATGTTATGTGTGCCATTGATTTCTTCAAAGGTATGTAGACTGTCTGCGAACGCAAATAACCCATGATTCCTTCACGTCTTTTAATATTTTATTTAAGATTACAGTTTTAAGTCAAGGTTATTTTTAAATAATATAAGTTTCGATTTTAGACCATTCCAGCACAATAAGTACTAACAGAAATTATTTAAGGCTTTAAAAATCACACCATAAATCTAAAATGGTGTTTTACCATGTAATTTTCAGTATCAAAAAAAAAAATAGGTCAAGTGTGAAGGAATTATTATGGGATAGTTTTTTTATTCCCGTTTTATTGTACCCATTAGTATCACCCTAGTTCCTTGAAGAAGGCGGTATAGGACTGCTGGATGCGTACCATATGTTTGGTGGCACTCTAATATCCCCAAAAATGGCCCGTCTTTTGTGATCCAATGCCTCACACTCTGAGAGTATATGGGTTACTGATTCGGTCTCTGCTTCGCACAATCTGCAATCCAGATCTTCATTGTATAATCCCATTTTATTCAGATGTTCTTTGGACTGGAGCATGTCCAGTAAGGTAACCTGTGATTGTTCTTAGCTGATTCCCACCCATTTTAAGTAGTTCTTTTTGCGCATGGTCCTCTAATGTATATTTTCCCATGCATGTGTTGAGAGAGCCTTTCCCAGTGCAGTCTTTGCTGGTCCTTTACTTAGTTTTGTACCGCACTTCGGAAGGTACCATTTGGCACTCAAGAATTGGTTCTAGCCCGACGTATGTGTGGCTAACCCCTTCTAGCCAGGGGGCCGATTCTGGAGCTTGAGAGAAAGGAACAAAATCTTGAGAGAGAGAAGAGCGTTCCCATCACACGTCAGTTCACCGGGCTTTTCACAACACCTATTCTTGCCGCTTGTGAATCCGATTCCCAGGCGAACTAGCTGTGCGGTGTTGCCAATAATAATTCTTCCACAGGAAAATGTGAGAGAGAGAGAACTTCGTCAAATTTAGATAGAACCACGTCTTCCGTTCTCCAGGGAACATCGTTTTCCACCTGCCAGAATCGGCCCCATTCATCTGCGTTTTCATTGCCTCAGATTCTGCAATGCCCTGGCACCACATCAACCTCGTGTTGTTGCGTTTCACTCAAGTTCCTGAGTTCCTTAAGTCATTCTGGTACCACCCAGGTGCTGAAGCTTAAAAAAAAAATAACAAAATGAAAGTAAAAATAAATTATGGGCGATTAAAAACATTGGGAAGGGCAGGGTAGGGTAAGGGTAAAAAACATTTTTTTCGGTAAAACTACAATCCCATGAAAAAAATGTTAAAAGGAAAAGTAGGTAAAAAAAAGTTTTACAACTTTTGTATTTAAACTTTTTACAACCTTAAAATAAAGTTTTTTTTCTATAGAATTCTCTCTCTTTGCCGGTTTATGGACACCGTTCATTTAGTTAAATTATAATGAAAGTTCTATAATTTTTTAACCTTTTAAAAAATAAATTTAAAAACACTTAGATTTAATTATGGGCCATGATAAACAAAACTAATAAAAATATTGGAGGCTAGCATCTTCGTACTTGGATTATCAATTTTCCTCTAAAAACAAAGTTAGTCGTAAAGCTATAAAGCACATTAAAATACCTAACTAGTGTAAACACCTGAAGAAACTTAATTTGAATATTCACAGAGCAAACAGATTTAGGTATGTATTCCACAACAACATAAATATGCTTTATGTAAATAAGGAAGCTATTTTACTAACGAATTAATTACCTACATTAGAAAATAATAAATAGATATAATCAACGATTTATTTTACAGGGTTACATCTATGATATAATATAATTTAAATTGAGTAGTGAATATGGTCAAAGCCAGTGGCGTAGCTAGGTCAGCAGAGGCCCTGGGGCAAAAACTAACGTATGGTCCCCAAAAAATTAAAATGTCGAGAAGCAGGAAAAAAATGGTCCGCATTTAATAAAAACAACTTAATTTTAACATTTTTATGTACTGACCACACTAAAATATTTTGAAAGTAAGAAAAAGGCTTTCACCGCATTTGTTTTCAGTATTTCAGCCGGGGGGTCTCTTAACTCCACCAACGGGCCCCCTGAGCATGGGGGTCCATTTTTGGACCCCCTCGTATTTTACTTAACCTGTAACTTACAACAAAAAATAAAATTAATACTAGTTCATAATTTATTTACATTTAACAGCAAAATCTGAGTTTGAGTATCTTACTTAGCATCCCTTTTCACCCCTTAATTCCTCAAGTTTGTTTACTTATTAATTAATTAAAAACTGGATATGCAGAAATTTAATTTTAAAATTATAAACATGAAATTGAGGTCTAACAATATAAAATAACTCTTACGTATTATACAGGGTGTCCCAACTCTATTTATACACAAAACAACTTCGCCCCTGTACAAGATACAAAAATAATCCCCAAATAAGAAATGTTTATTTGAATAGACTCTTTTTATTGACAGTACCAGTTAATATACAAGGGGATTAAAAACCAGAATATTTCTTGTCAAGTGAGGTTTCTTAAATTGTAAACCATATATATTTTAACAAATTTTGACTCTAATAAATTCTATATCAAAAATGTATAACACACTATACGTAAATTATTGCTGGTTTTTAAGATATCAACAGTATACTGATATGCTTAATGCTAATAAAAACTGAAGAAATTAAATAATGTTTTGGTTTTATTAAATTTAAATAATTCTATCACTTTCAGAGTGACAAATAATATAATAAGTTGTAAATAATTACCATTGCATTGTAAAAGCTACTAATAGGTAAGTCAGCTATTTAATTTATTTTAGATACATATTTACTTAGTTAATCTAAAAACCAATCCCATAAAGCCTGATTTATTGTTTCAGTAACGTAAGACTTAAGACTTAACGCGTTAAGCCGTAAGAAAAATGAACATGTGACAAGTAACCTCATAGTTTATAGTGCCAAAAACTTAAGTAGTAAGAACTAAGCCGTAGAGACGTAAGAATTAAGAAATGGTTCATTTTCATTTTCTTAAGTCTTAAGAAGTCTTACGGATGGTTGAATTGACATTGGTCGTTTTCGCCGATAATCGGCAGCGTCATGTTTACATTTTTGGCCATTTTACATTTATATTACATTTATTTTTTGTTGTCGTTGATGTCTTTTGTGAACAGCCAATGAGCCAATCTACATAAATTATATTTTATAAAATACATTTTTAAAGGACAACGACAATATTTATAACCACAAAAAACCGTAACTCTCGATTGACCTGTTGCTACCTTACTTTTTACGTCTTACCGCTTAGAGTCTTAAGTTTTTACGGCTTACGTTACTGGAAACTATAAATCAGGCATTATTGACGTGTTGGTGTTTTTAGGCCTACAATTAAGTAAATATTTGTCAAAAATAAACTAAATTGCTGACATACCTATTGGCAGTCTTTACGGTTGCCAAGGTAATCTATTACATGTTATCATAATATTTGTCATTCTGACAGTGACAGAATTACTTAAAAAGCATAATATTTAGAAATAAAATATTAATTTCTTTCTTTACTTTGAATCTGTAATAAGGAAATCAGCATGCTGCTGATATCTCAAAAACCAGCAATAATTAACTTATAGCGTTTTACAGATTTTTAATTACGAATTTAATACAAGCTCAAAATTTGTTAAAATAGACAAGGTGTTTCATTTTAAAAACCTACTTGACAATGAAAATTATGTTTTTGAGACACCTTGTATATTAACTAGTACTGTCAGTAAAAACGATGTATCTAAATAAAAGTTTTTTACTTAAAGTTTATTTTCGTACATGTACAAGGGCGAAGTTATATCGTGTATAAATAGAGTTGAGACACACTGTATATTTTTTAAAGCTTGCAACCTTCCTATATAAGTAAATAAAAAATATACAGAGTGTTCCATGAAGAAAAATCATATGATTGCTTCATACTTCGAAAAATATAAATTTATAATAAATCCAAACACATCACTATATTTGGCAACTATAAATTTATAATAAATACCTAGTAAGTAACTTAGGTTACTATAGTTTTAAACCAATAAAATAAATTTTTTATTGTGGTAACTAGGGTTACTGACTTTTTAAACAAATGAAATATGTTTTTTGTTAAGGTGTTTTTCTTAATTTATAGTGAACAGAGTAAAGATGCTATGTAAAAAATATCTAGTAATATCAGTTTTTACTTTCGTTAAGTTTTAAACAAATTTGTTCTCTTGACCCACTACTTTCGAAAAAGGAAATATTGGGGCGCAAAAATTTTTGAAGAACAAAAAGAAATTCCAGTGCCCCCTGGATTTACAAAAAAAGGTTTTTTTTGCCAAAATGCCGCAAATAAGGCCTTTATTTCCCAAAATGCCGCCACGTGCGAGTGCACCTGCTGCACTCCCGCCAGGAACAGCCGTGGGAGTTCGGGTTAGTTAATTTCTTATTAAGGCGAATTAAAAAAATATATATATTTAAGTAACCAGAACTAACTATGACCATCACCCCAATGTGACTGTTTTTCATGACGTCTGTAGCACCTCAAGCCAATCCAGAGTCCCTCTATATAAATTAACCTTGAAGCCAATCAAAGTTCCGGTGCTTCTTACTCTAGTCTTCGGATGATGAGTCAATATTTTTAAGTTTGGTTAAAATACTGGACCACCCACACTCAAAATAGGTATATTTTAATTAATGTTTTCATGTTTCTATAAGAAATACCATATATGTGTTTTTGTTATTTTTTTCTTTTAGGGATTTTTTTTTGTTGTCCTTAGTGTTTTTAAATAACTAGCTAAGTATTAATTATTACTAAGCAGGAGTGCCAAAATAAAATAGCGCACTATATGTAAAATTTTATGCTGAATCCGATTCTGTAAATAAAACTAGAGGTTACAAATTTAAAAAAAAAATGTTTTTTGGACACTTTGTATATATCAAAATATTCTTGAGATATGCACATTTGAAAACCTTACAACTATTATACGAGGTGTTTTCTAACTACGGTGGTGTCTTAGTGGACACCACACCCAATATTATTAAGAAAAAAGTACGCCACTGACTTTTTAAAAAGTTCATATGTGTTTTTCATATTAACCAAGCAAAAAGCAACTTTTTATTATCTTGTATTTTCTTTATATATCACTTTACTTTTGAGAAAAATAAAATCGAAGCCACTTAGGTGATTCTAAAAAGTAGTCATAAACAGCATTAAAAAATCCAAAATTAAAAAATTAACAATTTTGACCTTAGTAAAGCAAAAAAACGATTTCCGATAAAATACACGACTGCTCATTTAAAGGCAAATAATAATTGTTTATTTTATATTTCTGTTTTTTTCCATGTTGTCTATGGATAGATTTTAGAAGAAGTTAAAGAAGCTATAATTTTTTTCTCGAAAACAAATCTAGACACGAAAACTAGCTTTATTACATCAAATAAGTGTTCCATCTTAAAAGGTATATAGATATTTAAAAAGAAAAGACTATTTTTCAAAATTTTCCTGCTCTGTATCTCAGAAACGTAGCAAGTCCGAAAATATGTTTATAGGAACTTTTTCATAAAAAAAAATAAGAAATCACTCCCTTAAGTTTCGTACCGTAGTTAGGAAACACCCTGTATAAAACTTTTTGTCATATCTCTTTAAACAACAGAAATATTGGACTTTCTTAGCCAAATTAAAACATAAGATATTTTTCCATTAGTAAACATAAGAAGTATCTAAAAAAACACTGATTTCCCCTGGCCACTAAACCTGTTTTTATCTGACCCGCATTTCCGATCATTTTTCTTTAACTGTTGATGACAGCACAAGGTTTTATTGATCATTCCTTAGACAGAGAACAAAAAATTTATGCGCATTCGATCGGAGGCCTTTTTGTATTTCTTGGAAAATCAAAGGAGCGGATTTGAAAACGGCCCTTTTTTGTTAAGAGCAATGAATAATCGTTTTTACGGGAAATCTCGGGTCTTTTTGTAGTAGTTGATATCCAGGTTTTAACAAAAAAATCCTATTTTCGACCATTTTCTTTGCTATTCGAAAATGCTATGCTTTTAATAGAATTTTTTGTAAATATTAGCACTCCCCTAAAAGTGCTCGCCCACTTAGGCGACGCGTCGCGACGAGTCAAAATTCTCCGGAGAAGTTTACATGTTTTTAAATGGAACCCCGCCAATATAGGCGGCGCGTCCCGTCGCCTTAGTGGTCGAGCATCTATAAGGTAATTATTAAGAACATTCAAAATTTACTTTTAACGGAAACACCCTTTTTTATTTTCTTCTTAAATTCTACTTTAAACTCCTTTGTAACGACATATCACAAAATATATTTTATATATGTTGTGATATGTTAATATCGTTTATTTTTAAAATGGCGACATAGATTTTTTGTTCACGATATCCAAATCACGGAATTCATAAATAAATGATCTACTCAGGGGCGTGGCTACCACTAGTGGCGCCGTATCAGCCGTATCAATAAGGGGGACCCTGAGCTATGGGGGCCCCCAAATGTGTTTAGGCAAAAATTAGTGGTAGAAAACTGTAAAATTGTCGGTTAAATTGGGAAAGTGGGTCTTTTTTTTATAGGAACGAAAAAAGCTATGGTGAAATTAGACAGACAAAGTGAGGACTTTTTTTGGCCCCCTAACTCATTGTGATACGGAGCTCTTCCAAGGCACTGGATCTATTGCCGCCATTTTAAAAATCAACAATATGTTGTGATATGTCATTAGAAAGGTATTCTAGTTTAGAGTTTAATCGATAATAAAATAAGGAGCTCTAAGTCAAAAAACAGTTTTTGATAATGCACAATTTTAGGAGTATCTTACAATTTTTACTCCGCCTTTCATTATTTATGATTAAAAATGTTTTAATCAAAATACAGGGTGGCCGTCGAGGTATCCGAGAAACTTCGGAAATAAATTTAAAAATAAAAATTAGGAAAAAACTTCATATGATCATATGTCCTAAACGTCTTAGAATTGAACTACAAGGTGTTAAAATATTTAAAAAATATTTAGGGTGGGCCTTCTATTCTTCAAAAGACATTTGTTGTTGTCTTTAAAATAAATATATATAAAATATTCTTTTTTTTGGGTTTACCGACTGTTTAACTTGGTAAAAAATCACAGTTGTGAGGGTAATCATTAGATGATTTTTTTACTTAAGAATATGCAATAATAAACAATTGACAAAAAATCCTTTATTTACAACCACGTATGTAATGTTAACATTTCTAATTTTTTAAAGGTTTTAAAGTGTAACTTTTTTGACTTTTACTTTCGGCTTACAGGAGGAAAGTTAACTTTTCTCCGGTGAGCCAAAAGTAAAAGTTACCCTAACCATATTTTGCTTAAAATTAACCTTAGCAATTTTTTTCAATACACTATTTTAAAAATAAGAAAATAGGCGTTCTATTTCATTTTACATCATATTTACCTAAAAGTAAAAGGAAAAAAGTTATAATAAGAAATTAAAAAGATATACGCAAAGGTTGGATATCATTGAACACTTGTAGAACCATATCTTACTTTTAAATACCATTAGATCCCCGTACTACAGACCATTTTAAAGGTCAATATTTTTCTCTTTCAATTAAATATACCATTGCCTATACCAAAAACTTCGTACAATAGCAAAAATTTAAAAGTTTGCCAACTTCACATCTTGTCTGAGAATCTAGACATCTCTGTAACACCTTTACGCTCGATAAATGTCTGGTGGCGTAATTATTTAACAAATTAAAAACAATTTCGTTGGGACAACACATTCCCGATTTAAAAATAAATTATGTTCAAATAAAAAAAAATGGTTGTAAATAAAATAGTATACCAACCTTAGTGAAAAGCTTCATTACTATTTCGAAAAATGGTTTACCACATAACACCCACCTATGGTTTACCTCGGCGCTCCACGCCTCTGTAAACCATCCTTTTCTCCTGACAGTAATGAAACACTTCCCATCTCGGTATGTAATGTACTATCAATTTATTTACATAGTTTTAATTAAATCGATTTAGATACCATGTCATAAAAGTCTTAGTATATAAATTTATTTAATCAAGATAAAAATAAACAGGACACATTTTTAGTCCTTTATCGATTAAAATAGCCACGCAACAGTCATTTAGGGACTGACGTGTGTCACTCGTGTTTTTATATACTATTAGGTTAAGTTAATTTATATGCAAATTAAAAAGGCATAATTATAGTTTTCGGTAAATCTGATATAAGACAAAGGCTAAATGTTTTTAAACAACACTTATGTTAACGCTGTAAAGATTAAAATAAGGAATTTAATTAAGTTTTAATAAATTTTATAATACACGTCAAGAAAAATGATACGCTAACGAATTTATAAATATTGTTAAATAAACGATTAGGTTACATAACATTGAGAACCCCTCTTTAAAATCTGAACCGTTTAGTATATTCTTTGGTATATTCTAATGAAATTTTTAAACTTTAAATGTCAAATTAAAAAAATAATAAAAGAGAAGTCTTGTAGCACATTATTTTAAAGCTTACGTAAAAGTATTCAAAGAGGCGCTTAATTTAAATCGCTAATAACTGTCTATACCCCAGTCATCTTAGTCAAATTAAAGGGTCAATCTCGGAATCTCACGGAATATGCTGAATATCTGTACATTTATTTTGGTACAAAAATACTCTCCTTAAAATTTATTATGATACCCTGTAAGGTTCTCGAAATATGACTAGTCAAATGTCAAAAAATCAGTTTTTGCGAATATCTCTCGTTTCTTTTACTTTTAATTGCATTTATATTTATTATAAAAGTTGTACAACACAAAATTCTTTAAAAAATTGAATGTTAACCTTTTTTGTCAGACCAACGGATCCGATAATAGAGGGCTCAAAGTGTGAAGTACTTTACTGTATTTACATACCTTGGCACGCAATCAATTGTCATTTTTATTCTAATATATCATCATGTTACTTAAGTATTTGCTAAATATCACGATTGATTGCGTGCCAAGGTACATACACTAAAGTGCTTTACACACTGCGCCCTCTATTATCGGATCCGTTGGTATGACAAAAAATGCTTACAATCAAATTTGTGACGAGTTTTGTGTTCTACAACGTTTATAATATATATATAAATGCAATTAAAAGTAAAGGAAACAAGATATTCGCAAAAACTGTTTTTTTTTGACATCTTAACTGTCATATTTCATGTTCCTTACACGATATCATAGGGGATTTTTAGAAAAGTATTTTTTTATCTTTGGACAATTCACGAAGGCTGAAAACCTAAATACTAACGTACCGTGGGTGTGTCTTAAGCAAGGTAAGAGGAAGTTTGTTAACACGGGACTTAAAGGCTTGAAGATTTGGGGAGAAGGAAATACCTCCGCTGGCAGTAGGTTCCACAGTCAAGAAACTCTAGGGATAAAAGAACGAACGAAATGGGAAGTTCGGGGCCTGTCCAATTGGACCGTATTGGGATGCATACGTGCGGCACCACGAGTTTCTCTGTTGGGAGCTGCAAGAGGAGGGACTATACTGGAATATTCGTCGGAGCAAAAGCCGTAAAAGTATCTATAAAAGAGCGATATATCTCCCACAGCTAGACGATGGGCAAGAGAAGAAAGTCTTTGAGTAAGTAAAGGATCATTAATAAGACAAACAGCTCTTTTTTGAATGGCATCAAGAATGCTGAGGGTTGTAGGGAATGCCATTCCCCAGACACGAGAACAATATTCCAGGGAGGGAGTAGGGAGAGATAGGGGGTTTACTACCCTCCGTCCCCCGGGGGAGCTTATTATCTCAAGATCTCTGACGTCATTCGAAATTTAGGAATCTTGCGCAACGCGTTATTTAGGGCGTGGTCCCTACTATCTGTCAAACCATAAGTGTCATCTGTCAAATGTCAAATGTCACCTGTCACCTGTCATATGTCAAAAATCACGTGACTAGGAAAATGGCCGCCATGCGTAGGATACTTGCGCTATGATCATAAATTGATCTGCGCAAACGCGAAAATTCCAAGTCATGCCGTTCGGGCGCTATCGACTAAAATCGTTATTTAACCTTGATGATGAGTCATTGGCGCGCGGTTTAAATTTTTTAAATATAGTGTTACGTCATACCTATCGAATAGCGAAAACCGCACGGAGCCATCTTTAGCCATAAGGGCGCTACAGCTGTTTAAAATATGGCGAGAGACACCAACCAGCGATTAGGACGGTAACCCCATAGCAAAATTAACCATAGCGGCCTTATTATTAAACTTAGAATAATGAAACTTGAACAAAGAATAGTTGCTAACGACAAATAATTTCAAGGTCAAACTTGTCACATGATAAGCCAAAAATTCTACGGTCCCCCGGCACCCCGCGCCCCCTGCTTAAGCTATCGGTTTAAGCGGAAGGCGTAGCGCGCACAGTGACGTCTTAAATAATAATTAAATTCTAAATAATAAAAAAGGCCTTAACCAATCAGAGAGCCGTATTTTTTCTTAAGCCGTTATTTTTAACCAATCAGAGAGCAGTTTACCCTAATAGATGGTTTCTGAACGTACCCCTTGTAATTTCAAGGTCAAAGCATACGTCAACAATAACAAAGATAGCTGCGGTTAGATAATAAACGGTAAAAAACAGTGGTAACTAAATAAAAAGCAGTGTTTGTAGTAAAGCATTTATTATAAAATAAAAAATACATACATGGTTGTCATATTTCTAAATAATTCTTAGAATAATGTCTTATAAAATAAATAGCAGTGATTGCATAAAGCATTTATTTTTAAATTAAAAATACATTGTTGCCATATTGCTAAATAATTCTTAGAATAATATCTTATAAAATAGGATATTTAATTATAAACTCAACATGTATTTTGGTACGTGTTCGTAATTTATCTCCTAAAAATAAAATATAATCATTTAAATTTAACTTCTGGTGTAACAACTCACTTGGTTTTTCATATGCTGTTGCGTTTATATACGTTTTAACAGGTGTATCGATATTAACATATTCAATAATTCCACTTGTAATGGGAAACCTGTAGTAATCAAATTTTGTGCCATTTATAAAAAGATGTTTTGACAAACCCTTTTCGCAAACCAACATAATATTCATGTAGCCATACAAGTTGTTTTCGGGCTTATCCTTTACACCATCTTCTGTTTTAAGCTTTTTTGCTAAATGATACGGATGAGTTAAATTACGTCCGAATTTGTCGAGAGTCATCTTGAAAATGATGTTATATTACTAAATCAACTCTTTTATTCAATAATATCGGCTTCCTTTAACTCTTCAATAATACTCATAATCTCATTTTGGTGGTTATTATTACCCACTTGCTTGCTAGCCATTAACAATCTTAATCTATCCACAAGCTCATTTGGATCATCCCAGTAAATATAATCAGTTTTATTATTGTTAAATATTTTATGTTTAGTATCAATTGGTAAACCATAGCCTTGAAGATTTTGTGCTCTTGTAATTCGCAACTGTTTATCGCGTTCTTTTTGTTTTCTTATTCGCTCCTCTTTATACGTTCGAGTAATGGTTTAATTGTTAACATGTACTTGACACCTCTATTACCAGCATGCTGTTCGCTTTCATCAAAATTTCTCTTACTAGCATTCGTTAGTAAAACCAATTTTGCAAATGCTCGCTCGTCTAGTGCTGTAAATTTGTTTTTTAACGGATTGGTCTTGAATATAAGTTCATATAGACCAGGAGTTCCAATAAATTTTTCCCCTTTAACATAAATATCTGGGCCGTTAAATTCAAGTCGAGAATCGCCGAAAGTTAGATGATCAGTAGTCATATCATGTTTTAAATAGTTTCGATCGTACTCGTTTTCCGTATCTTTTATAAAACCTTCCACATATTGTCTAGGTAGCGGATCATACTGATCTAGATATTCTCGAAAGGATTCTTCCGGAATACTATCAATCTGAACAGGATTTAATTGTGGGTCAACTCTAAAGTCATCATCAAAGTAACTTTCTTCAGGTTGGTGCTCATAGATAGTTCTGTCTAAATTAGTTTCCTCTGTTTCGCCTTCTTCCATCATTTGATCATCTTCCGACGGCTCATAATCCATATATTCTTCTTCTTGTTCAGCTATATCATCTTGTTTTTTAACGGGACTGGCAAAGTTAAGAGGAGTTCGTGCTTTCTTTATTACTGTATGAGTAAAATTTTCGCTTTGACGTCTTTTTAAGGACTTTGGTATAAATGGTTGTCTATCAGATTGAGTGTTTTGTATTGATTTGGATATTATTTTTGCCAAAGGTTTATACGTATTTTCCAATATAACAGCATTCTCATAACGACCAGCTTTTATTGAATCATATAATTTTTTTACACTACGCGAATGTTTATCAAGGAGTTGAAGAATGTTTGGATCTTCTTGCAAACTCCGCTTATCTTCTGAGCGCTGATCATCATTCGTGTCGAACTCTAGCTCACCATTCTCACGTTGCTGCTTCATTAAAAGCTTGTATTTTTTTCGAATACTATTGGAAGCTTCAATTATTTTACGCCTCGCATCCTTGTCCAACTTGTTCAAATCCATGGTAAAGATATATTTTTAATAATTAGCTTATGCGATAACAGTCTTTATTTTCAAATACAGCACTGTTTTTCTAAAATACAGCACTGTTTTTCTAAAATACAGCACTGTTTTTCTAAATACAGCACTGTTTTTCTAAAATACAGCACTGTTTTTCTAAAATACAGCACTGTTTTTCTAAATACAGCACTGTTTTTCTAAAATACAGCACTGTTTTTCTAAAATACAGCACTGTTTTTCTAAAATACAGCACTGTTTTTCTAAAATACAGCACTGTTTTTCTAAAATACAGCACTGTTTTTTCTAAAATACAGCACTGTTTTTCTAAAATACAGCACTGTTTTTCTAACATACAGCACTGTTTTTCTAAAATACAGCACTGTTTTTCTAACATACAGCACTGTTTTTCTAAATACAGCACTGTTTTTCTAAATACGGCACTGTTTTTCTTAAATACGGTACTGTTTTTCTTAAATACGTTATTATTGTTAATAATCTTTATGTAGCTCTAGACACGTGTTGACTCAATGACTGATGGGAACTAAATGATGGCAGTTATAGTATAGCGTAACATATATAAATATATACTTAACATTCTGATTCAATCCTTAGTATTGTCAAAGACTTTGTGCTGTACGGTCATGCAGAAGTTTAAGAAAAAATCAATTAAGAAAAAACTGCTCGTAGAGGCAAGGGGATTCCCTTCGCGACCGCGTTTCAAAAAGCAAGGGAGGCATTGTACGTGGAAAAACCGCAAGATCTTTTCTCTGCTGCTGAAGTAGCTCTGAAAGCATTCAATGGGGTGGAAAAAGAAAACCTGCAGATGTAGTACCTTTTACCTGTAGTCGGCGGATTTCTACCATTTTTAATACCACTTTTTTGCGCCGTAGGAGCACTTAGCGGTGGAATATCAGGGATCGTAAAAGCTGTTAAAGATTCTAAGGCGGCGCAAGAAAGATTAGAAGAAGAAAAGAGACACAACAAATCAATGGAATCTATTGCGATTAGCAAAACTGGTAGCGGTTTATATTTAGGACCATACAAAAACGGTTTGGGACTCTATTTAAAACCCTATAAATAGAGATGACTCAAGAAATAAATTTAGTCTTACTTCAACCGTCATGCATACCTTTAGCTTGAGTGGTAATAGTTCCATCTTAGAAGCAACCTATAACCCACCCATCTACTTGAGAGATGACACTAGTGAATACGAGCTTGGTTTAGTCAGTTTAGAAACGTTTAACGCCATACCCAACATTGATAATAGTAATAACAAATTTTATGTGGGTGATATTACTCTAGAAATCCCGATTGGATCATATGAAATAAGTGCAATAAATGATTATCTACAAGAGGCCATACAGGAAAAAAATAAAGCCATCAATAATTTTAATTGTACCCTAAGCCTAAAGGGTAATGTTAATACGCTCAAGTGTGAGCTTGAATGTTCTCATACAGTTGACTTTACTAAGACAAATTCTATTGGAAAATTGTTGGGATTTCATAATATTTTGCTAAAGCCCAACGTTAAACATGTATCGCAAACACCTGTAAATATTCTGAAAATTAACGTGATTAAAATCGAGTGTAATATCGTTACTGGCGCATATCACAATAATATGCTTGTTCATACAATACATGAATTTTCGCCATCAGTACCAGCTGGTTTCAAAATTATAGAAATTCCTCAAAATGTGCTTTATATGCCTGTATCCACCAAAATTATCAGCAACATTAAATTAAAAACTGGTTGATCAAGATGGTGAATTGGTTGACTTTAGAGGAGAAGTTATTACTATTAGATTACATTTGAGAAAGTCTTTATAAATAACTACTTTGTGATATGTGTGTCAGTATACTGCAGAACGTTGTGCAGAGCACACGTGTTATGGTTGTGAAATATAACGCCAAGAAAATTGTCAATTTTAACCAGCTTTGGAACACTAAAAAGAGCTTAACAGAAGAAAATATAAGATTTCTTGCATCCATAGGGCTTCTTGTTAAGAACACCGAAAATGAGCATTTTAAACGTGACAGATTCGCTAAACTTTGATAACTCTATTACAAAAATAGAAAGGCATAGCCATTTACCGTACTCCAGCTCTTTCAAAAATAATGATGAAATTCGAATACCGGTGCAACAAACTGATATATACACCCTACCTTGGGCAAGTCATATTTATTTGGAAGGACGACTTTTAAAAGGGTCCGATGGAAGAGTTTCAGACACTGCTAAACTTGTAAACAACTTTGTGGGACACCTCTTTGAAGAAATTCCGTCTTGAAATTGGCGGAAAAGTTATTGATTCGACTAGATATCCTGGAATAGCAGCAACAATGAAAGGTTATGTCTCTTACAATGGTAATGAGTTAATTAAATATAAAAACGCTGGTTGGAGTATTGAAGATGATTTTACCTGGGACGGGATGGGCTCAAACGGAACTTTTAATGTTTGTGTTCCACTAAGGACATTACTAGGATTCGCTGAAGATTTTCAAAAGATACTTATAAATGTTAAGCATGAACTAATATTGTTAAGAAGTTCTTCCGATAAAAATGCCGTTATTAACACTACCGATGGAGAAAATGTACAAGCTATTATTGATAAAATTGTTTGGAGGCTACCACATATTACAGTATCCGATGCTGAGCGACTAGAACTTTTACAGATTGTTGGAAGTGGAACTGAATTGGATATCGGTTTTAGAAGCTGGGAACTCACAGAACATCCTTCAATACCGATTGGAAAACACCTTACATGGACCATTAAAACTTCTGTGCAGGTGGAAAGACCAAGATGGATAATTTTAGGTTTTCAAACAGATCGAAAGGATAACCACAAGAAAAATTGTAGCTTATTTGATCATTGTGATGTATCAAATGCAAAGCTTTATTTAAATTCTGAATTTTATCCATATGATAATTTAAATTTGGAAATTTCAAGAGGTATAATAGCTACCTCTATGAAATGTACTCAGAATTTCAAGAAAGCTACTACGAAAAAGAAAACGAACCACTTTTAACTCCTAAAAATTTAAAAACAATGCATCGTTAATTGTAATTGATTGTTCAAGACAAAATGAAATCCTTAATTCTGGCATTATTGATGTAAGGTTAGAGATTGAAACAAAAGAAAACTTTCCTGCAAACACAAATGCTTACTGTTTAATTATTCATGACAAACTTGTAAAATATTCACCATTAACAGGGTCTGTGAGAAGAGTTTAAATAACCGTAATAATACATTATTCTAAGAATTATTTAGCAATATGGCAACAATGTATTTTTAATTTAAAAATAATTGCTTTACTGTAAACACTGCTATTTATTTTATAAGGTATTATTCTAAGAATTATTTAGAAATATGGCAACCATGTATGTATTTTTTATTTTATAATAAATGCTTTACCACAAACACTGTTTTTTATTTAGTTACCACTGTTTTTTTACCGTTTATTATCTAATCGCAGCTTTCCGCTTAAACCGATGGCTTAAGCGGAGGGCGCGGGGTGCCGGGGGACCGTAGAATTTTTGGCTTATCATGTGACAAGTTTGACCTTGAAATTATTTGTCGTTAGCAACTATTCTTTGTTCAAGTTTCATTATTCTAAGTTTAATAATAAGGCCGCTATGGTTAATTTTGCTATGGGGTTACCGTCCTAATCGCTGGTTGGTGTCTCTCGCCATATTTTAAACAGCTGTAGCGCCCTTATGGCTAAAGATGGCTCCGTGCGGTTTTCGCTATTCGATAGGTATGACGTAACACTATATTTAAAAATTTAAACCGCGCGCCAATGACTCATCATCAAGGTTAAATAACGATTTTAGTCGATAGCGCCCGAACGGCATGACTTGAATTTTCGCGTTTGCGCAGATCAATTTATGATCATAGCGCAAGTATCCTACGCATGGCAGCCATTTTCCTAGTCACATGATTTTTTGACATATGACAGGTGACAGGTGACATTTGACATTTGACAGATGACACTTATGGTTTGACAGATAGTAGGGACCACGCCCTAAATAACGCGTTGCGCAAGATTCCTAAATTTCGAATGACGTCAGAGATCTTGAGATAATAAGCTCCCCTGGGGGACGGAGGGTAGTAAACCCCTATCTCTCCCTACTGGAGGGTCGAATTTGGGACACATACAAAGTGTATAAATTGGAAGGAGAAAACACTTTTTTGCTTGGATAAGAAATCCAAGCATTTTTGAAGCCGCGGTGGCTATAGATACAATGTGTTTATGCCAGTTAAGTTTATTCTTAAATGTGACGCCCACAAGGTTGAACGTGCCCCCGCTCTGCAAAACCTGGCCACTCATAAGCAACGGGTGTTTGATGATTTTTTTCGCGACAACGAACATGATCGTGTTTTGGATGCATTAAATTGAACGAAATTGCGCCCCAATCCAATTACCAACTGAAATCCTGTGAAAGAGATATCTGCATCGCCAGAGATTGGTTTGAGAACCTGAAAAGTGGATTGAAAGGTACTTTGTAAAAGGTATGTACAGATATTCAGCTTATTCCGTGAGATTCCAAGGTAAAAGTTTAAGTTAATTGGGCTACTAAAGCTCGTCAAAATTTATTCGAAATTCGACGGGTTTCAATCGGGTTTAATATAATTTTGGCAATAAACCTGGTTTATTATTGTACCATAAACACTGTTACTTTATTGGTTTTGTCGTAAATACTAGTGGTGATTATACATATATTGAAAATAAAAACCAAACTGTTATGTTTATTAAAAAGGTAATAGGTTTATTCAAATGGTGATAAAGTTTAATAAAATCGCCATAAAACTATTTAGCTTGAGATTAATAGCTTCTAAAATATTTGTAAGATATGCCAAAATTTGGTTATTTTTTGTACACTGAGAAAATTGAATTGTTTGACTTAAGCATTTATTTTTAAATCAATTTTTGCTCTGTTGAATTAAATTAACAGACAAAAAGTCAAAATGCATTTATTAATTTAACAAATTAACTGTTGTTCTAAGACTTAGCCCTAACTTTAAATAGGTGTTCCCTAACGTATAAATTTTAATAACACGAAAGTATCCAAGTAATGCATTTTATTTTTTTTATTTTTTTTTATTTATTTTTTTTTTTTTTTTTTTAATTTAACTAAAGTAAGCTTTATCCTTAATTTCATTTGAGAACCAACAATATTTAAATTTAAATCTCGTTACGTTTTTTTTTATTATTGTTTGTTTACTTTAACCGCAAAAAGTGTTAAAGTTGTTTCAATCACGAATTTAGTTAACGTGGTGCTGCAAAACTGTGAGCTAAATTGGAAAAGTGAGGCACTTTTTTTTTTGTTTTGGTCTTCAATTTTTTTGATAGGAACGAAAAAGAAGCAATGCTGAAATAAGAAAAACAATGTGGAAAGGGGGAACATTTTTTTCTTTGTCTTCAAATTTTTTTATTTTGGGCCCCTTACTCATTGGGATACGGGGCCCCTCCAAGGGACGCTACGGTACTAACATATACTAGCAAATTGTAAAAAAATCAACATTTTACATTATCCCTTAAACAGTTTATACATATTTATAAACACACGGATAAATTTTCTTTATGTTAAGATCATTAACACCAGCCACGTGTTGTATTTTTTATTCGTCATTTAATATTCTTTCAGATTATGATAATAAACTTTCACTTCCCCTTCTGTTCATAATTATTCATTAATTCATCATGACCTTTCTGCACGACACATAAAAAGTTTACGACTTATAAAAATACAGTCGGTTCAGTATAAATGCTAACTTCTTCCCCCAGATTATTTTTAATAAATAAAGAAAGATTGTTGGATGTGTAAAAATAAAGTATATATACTGTTACTTACCCGAAATTATATGTGTTTTTTACGAGATATAAGGGATCAAATAGCCGGATGTCCCTTTTTATATGCTGAGAAGTTTTTTTTCCAGCGAGTTTTATAAAAGGTTTTATAACACATTTTTTAATTTCCCACCAAAATTGGCCATAAAACCTTTCATCTGGTTTAAAAAATTATTTAAGACATTGATAGCACAATTAGCCTTATTTAAACTTCCAAAAAATCTTCTGTATTGTTGAGGGGGATAAATCACAATATAGCATTCACCACAGAGACTTGCATGTCTGTGCATGATAAATGCTCTAAAGAGCACACATTCTTTGGTTGTTTTTTAAAATTTGGGTCATCAGCAATGCTTAGACAAGGCGCAAATTGTGACAGTGCAAAGAACGTGCCAGACGCGCCGCGTGGTTCACCGCATGTTGTGACGCGTGTTGTATTGTGTAATTCTTGAACGAAATAATAATTCTTATTAAATTTAAGTTATGGATTTAAATGATAATCAGATGATATTGGAAAGGATGTGTTACTTTATTCTTTGGTAAAAACGAAATTAAATTATCCAATAAGCATATTTTATTAAAGAGAAAAAGTAGTGGACACTTTTAAATTACAAATATAACATAGGTGATGCTGATTTTACTTATTACACGAAAGAGTAACTACACCCAGCTTAGGATCTGATGATATCAACAATAAACAAAACAACAAAACTTTATTTCTCTGAAAAAAGCGACACGAGAAACTGTGCCATTACTCCAAAAGCAACGCGTGCACGCGTAGACGCGACTTGGGCCACGTCATGTCGCTAGTTTATTTGCGCTGTATAATTTGATTTTAATTATTTACAAAAGTACGCGCTGTGCTGTGGCGCGTCGCACTCGATGCACGTGTCCCAATTTACGCCTTGCCTAAATCTCCGATTTAAAAAAACAATTGTTATTGTTATAGCTAAGTTTTTAATCCAAATCAAATGCCCCTAAGTAGGATCTATTGTTTAATTTTACGGTAAAAAAGAAAATTTAATTAACCAATAAGTATATTTTATCAGAAGGAAAACGAAGTGGACACTTTTAAATTATAAGTATGAAATAATTGCTGCTGATTTTTAATAACATTAAAGAGTAACTACAGGTTGTTCTGATTCTGATGATTTTGACAAATAACAAAACAATATAAGGGTATTTACCTGAAAACAAGGCGCGTGCGACACGAGAAACTGTGCCACTACCACAAGAGCAACGCGTGCTCGAGTAGACGCGGCTCGCGCCACATAATGTCGCTAGTCCATTTGCGCCATGCCTAAAAAGATTTCATAACCTAAATACCTACATCCTATAAAATATACACACAGAAAAAAAATGTCTTGTTTTTAAGGAAATACAAGGTTTTAAAAATATGCATTCTTTTTGAATAGTTGTGCTTTTAAACCAAGATTTATTTCTTAATTTAAAATAATAGTGGCTTTTAAACTGGAAGAAAAAATACTTTAATTTATGTCTTTAATGTAAAAGAAATTCTTTAAATTAAAATATCCTTAGTATTATTTTAAGAATATCAGAATCAAGAAATAAGAACCTTAAGATTTATGATTTAAGCTCTTTAATATCTTAAATATAAGTTTTAAGATTTTAAACAAAAGAAATATTAAATGTTTCTATCAAAATATAAATGAATTTTCTTTAAAATAATAGGCTATTATTTTAAGAACCTATACCAAAATCTTTAACCTTTATGTCAAAGAACCTATTTCTTTAATATAAGTATTCACTGAATTATGCTTTTTAGTACGGTATCAACGGTACGATTATATCCTACTGTCGAACAACGAAAGTTTTTTTTATAAGATACACTTGTTATTCGTATTATTCAACTTGGACCCGGGACAGCCAGTTTGATAAGTCCTATGAGGTTCGGCAAAACGCATCATCGATGAAGAAAAGAGGTCTCGGTGAATGACATGATAAGCAGGAATTCTTCTCTTAACTATCAAAAAGAGAACTACTTGTTTATTTAATATAATTATTTTAATTGAATTAAATTTTGTTTCAGTCTGTGGTATTTACTATCTTGTCTTAAAGAAAGAATCTCTCAGTGGGAAAGCGCTCGATGTCTTTAACGGAATACATCGTTCTTTAATGTAGACCCATTGGGGTCACTAAATAAAATAAGGTTATTTTTATTACAAAAGCGCCTTCTTTTGAATTTAGTACGCAAAGCTGAAAACATATTTTTTCTGTTTGAGATCCTATTTCTTTAACACATATGAAAGTCACAATTCTCTCAAATTAAATCTAAGGCTTTTGTTTTAAGATATCTTTTTTTTCAGTGTAGACACACAAGGGTAACGGATCATTGACTAGCATATACAGGTTCAGTTAAACACATAGGCAATGTGAGGAAAAGAGACAATCTAACTAAATACGATGTACCAAAACGCATTGCTTATATTGTATCTATAACAACTTTGAGAAGTTATGTAAAGTCCGATATGATTTTTGTTTGTTGTTTGACAAAAGCAATATCTCCCTCACTTTTCAGAGTCTACTGATGGGTAGTAAAAGCACAGTAATTCAAGTGGATATAAAGGGAGATTACTTATGACCGTATTTTTAAGGCCTTTTAATTCTCTATTTAACACTTTATTTTTAAAGGTCGGCCTAGTTTTTCCAGACCTAAAACCGTTTAAAATTTGGCTGAAATACTGTAAAAACAGTGGAATTTGAATGGCAGTGATTAGTAAGTCTAGAACGGCTGAGCTGATTTTTAAATAATAATATTAATAAAGTAATACATGACTACCTTATTTTCTATTTAATTCTAGTGACTTAAGCAATAGGCCACGTGTCTCATTAAAAAAAAACAACTTTATACAGGGTGGCGCTTTTCGGTGACCTTGCAGGGTATAACGAAAACTAAAAAAGATAGAACAAATCTGATTTCGCAATCTCGATTTCAATTTTTAATACCAGTTTGGAGAGACAGGGTATTTTTTGAATTTTGTAAAATTGGCCAGGCTCGCTTAATATTAGAGTTAGAGAAAAAAATGTAAAAAGGAAAGTTTTAAAGATTTTTAGGTAAAATTTAGTGGCGCACCCACATTATTTCCATTGACTTTTATTTTTAAAGTTATAACACAAAGTTGGGTTTTTTCAAATGGAACACCGTATTTTTTATTACTAATAGAAAGGTATCCTTTAAAGCCGTAAAAAATACGCACTTAATATATTTAATATTTAATAGTTTCGTAAATATACCTATCGTCCGGAATTTGATCCCTGCATGGATAACAATTAACAAATTAAAACGCTTGTTACTCTAAAACGACTTGGTCCATTTCTTAAAATAAGATGGAGTTTATAGGGTGTTCCATTAAAATTACTAACTCTGTTAGTTCTGGTTAGAAACATAGCCATCCATATCAGGTATTTAGTTAATTTTTAAAGTGCCGCTATTTTGGAGTAAGTAATGGTATTGACTTTATATTCTAAGGTTGTAAAGTACTCATCAGGAGCTTTAAAATGATGTGCCACAAAATACCCCTACCGTTTAATTTTTTTCCTAAGATGGCGCCCTTCGCTATCTTAAGTGTTGCAACTATCATTTTTACGTCAAAAAGTAGAATATATCCTTCCATTAGTCATACCCAAATTTAATTTTAAAAAATAAGGGTAGAAAAGTTAGCAGGGGGGACTATTCACGTCCACACTGTATAATATACATACACACGTATATTAAAATTTAATATTAATCTAATATACTAGTGTACTTTTTTATTTATCTACTGTTAACAACATTTTACAATATTTGTACAATTTAAAAGTCGCTAAAAGACAGCTTACCAACTAACTTATGTAGGTAACGATATAATTAATAACTTATAAAATAAAACTATTTAGAGCGAAAACTAAAAAAGACAGAAAAAATCTATTGTGCAATCTCGATTTCAATTTTTGAAACAAATTCAACAGTAAAAGTAAATCGTGGCTAACTTAATTCCTTTTGGTGATACAGAGTGATTTTCAATTTTTTTAATTTGGCCAGACACTTGTAACTCGCTTTATATTTAAGATTTAAAAAGATGTAAATTGAAAAGTTTTAGGGATTTTTATGTAGAATTTAGTGACACATTATACTTTTTTATTGACTTTCATTTTAAATTTATAGCAAGAAGGTTTTTTAAATACCTTGTATGTTTTATTGCCATTAGAACCCTTCTAAAAAGCCGTAAAAAACACATTTAACATAATTTACTTTAACAGTTTTAAAAATATAAGCTTCCAAATATTACTAAAACTATAAAAGATAAATATATTAATTGCCGTATTTTGTTAAACCACTCTTTGAAATATCTTTGCAACGGTAATATAATATACAGGGTATTCTATTTAAAAAAAAACAACCTTGTGTTATAATTTTAAAATAAAAGTCAATGAAAAAATAGGTATTCCACTAAATTTTACGTAAAAACATTTCTATTTACATATTTTTCTATCTCTAATATCAAGCAAGTTACAAGTGCCTGACCAAATTTTAAAAAACACTCCAAGTCCCCAAAGAAAATAGCCATGATTTACCTATACCACCGAATTTATTTTCAAAATCAAAATCTGTGCAACCAGAGTTTTAGGTTTCGCTATGCCCTGCAAGGTTAACAAACAGGCGCCACCCCAGAGACAACAATGAGACGAGTAACTGCTCCTAACAATTTGTCCATTGTATTTATCTCTTTCTGGTTTAACGCAAATTCCAATAAATATGTCTTTGTCTTTCATCATGGCAGGCTATCGTAGATGGAGCAATCATCGCTTTGCCCTGGTTGCCAAGTTGTTTACAATTTCTGCATGTAAACTTTAATGTCCTTTTTGGCTCGCATCTAATTAAGAGAGAGAAAATATACCTTGAATCGAATATTTTTAACTTGACAACGTTGCCGCAGGCAGTCACGCCGAAATGTTATTCGATATTTGTATTTGATATTTTTCAATGGCCGATTTGTTTGGACAGTTTGTTTACGTTTTCTGTGATTTATTGTGTGTTGCGTGGTTTTTTACCTTTAATTGGACTTTGAATATTGACTTTTATTAGTGATTACAATGTATATATTAAATTTGTGCTTTTCAACAAATAATTTAAGGTAATATTGACATGGTTATCTGTAAGAGAAAATCTTTATAAAAACCAAATAAATGACATTTTTAATTAGGTGTGTGTAATTATTGAACTAAACCCCAATATTTTATATTAATAGGAAACAAAAACAAGTACCTAACATTAAGGGCAAAAATAGCACAACTATATAATTTGAATTTGGCGGGCAAACGATAAAGTCGCCTCACGCGCCATCTGCGTTTACCTAGACAGACAAGGAAGGCCCAGCAGTTATCTCTCTCTCGGATAATTTATTTACATTTAGTTGCTCGTCTCATTCTTGTCTCTGGCCACCCTGTACTTGCTTACAATTTCAGTAGTAATAGCCCATCGTAACGTCAAGAGTAACCACTTTGAGCGCGTCAGTCAATTTAAATTCCCCTACCATGGCTTCACTCAAAGCGAATATCTGATGTAAGAATATATGCATGCAGTCCAAGATGTCAATTACTTAAAAGCCATCAATTTTTAATTTTGCTTTTTGTTGCAGACAAGAGCAAAATATCATTAAAAACTGATAATCATAAAAACAACCTCCTATCAAAATGAAATCATAGCAAAACTCGTTTACCTAAATCATTAATTATATTTTGGGTTCATTAAAAATGAACGCTTACTGGATTCAGCACAGCTTTTCCCTAATTCCAGTTTTTAACATTTTTTCGCAACAATAGCCGGCGAGGTGTAGCAAGTGTCTGCTAATGAATGCATTTATTAAAAATTGATTGCGTTTGGCCTAAACCGTGTTGAGTGTTAGTAAAAAAGTTTTTCAAAATTATGGATAATAAGGATTACCGCTATAACCGTATAATTTTGGCTTGCGTAAATTGGATTCTTATTTTCTCTTATTATGACCTTGCTGATTTCTGCTCTAGAATGAAACGACAATCTTTTTTAATATTTTTTCATAATCGTTAAAATGTGCCTTGAGATATTAGCTCAGGCACAGCCTTCTTAAACTATGAACCGTGAAGAAAAAATCTGGCAACACAGCACAGTAGGAATGTCAAGTAAAGTTTAGAAGTAAATAGAAACAAGTTTAAACGATTGCTTAAAAGGTTTTTTTGTTTTTAAAAGTAAAATCGTAGCGTATATTTATTATATATAAAAAAATGAGTAATTCATTGTTTTATTTAAAAAATAGGACCAGTGCCAAGATGTTATTTGTTGTTTTTACGTTTAAATGTGCGCGTATAGTTGGTGCGTACGGCGTACATTATTCCACGAACGTGTTGCGTTTCGAGCTGCAAAACGAATTACCCCAGTTATATTAAAACAGAGGGTTATCAAACAACATTTAATTTCCCAATAAACGATGAAATTAGAAAAGCCTGGTTGTGCGCTATTGACCGGAAAAGTGTTTTTATTATTAAAAGTAAAAGTAGTACCTATACGGTAAATGGACAAATATATTTTACGGGCTACTAATTAACTAAATGTGTTTTTAAAAAATTGGTTTAATTTAATATCAATAGGGTGTATAGTGCACCAAAAACAATTATTTACTCCAAGCAATATCCTAAGGACTATATCAACAAATGCGCATAAATATACTGGTAAGTTTACCAAAAAATATTATTTATATAGATAGGTATTCTGAAAGCTATTTACCTAAGGCGGTTTTAGGGTAAATATCTCTCATCTTATATAATACGAATTAAGCTTTTATATTTATAACTAAACACACATGCTTTCAATTTATTTTTAGTATTGCAAATATTACTTAATAATAAATGTTTAGTTAAATTTAAAAAGCTACATTGGTCTGTTCACAAAAAATGCATATGCATAAAGCGGGGTAGAAAACATAACAATTTGAATTTTTTAAATCCTTACAAAAATTTGTACAAGGCAGAAAAGTTCCTGATAAGTTTTGCAGGGTTGTGCATAGGTTGCTCTCTGGGTTGAAAAATTTTAAAATTTTAATTAATATACCCTATTTTTTATTTTTGTATTTAATTGCTTGTATTAACTTTATTATGATCAGATATTACTGTTTTTTACTTAATTTCGAAGATATTACATCAAGCTTGAATAAAGAAATAGTATGACCAATTATCTCAAAAACGATCTAAACAAATTTTGTCAAAATTAGTTCAGGGAGTAACTAGACATTTTAAATTTAGAAATTGCATTTGCGATGTTTCATAATTAAATTTCCTTTTTCTCTTTCCTTGACTTTTTTTTAAGAATCTTAAAAACGTCGCAAAAATGATATTTATGAATTTAGAAGGTCCAGTTTCACCCCTGTACTAATATTGATGAATATTGGTTATATTGCTTTTTAGATAATTGACCATACCTTGCCGTCTTGTATTAATTTCGAAAAAGGCATGATGCCTTATCGGCGGTAATTACACAAGTGCATCAAAATTATCGATAATTTTGCTTGAAAGCGTATTGCCTTAAAACTACTAGAGTTCTTTTTATATTTTGGCTCCTCCTTCGGAGTCGGGCTCTTTCGCTTAAATATGAAAATAAACAAAAGAGTAGTTTTTAAAAAGCAATACACTTCAAATGCGGCAAAGAAAGTTCATTAAAATGAAATATGACGAATACCCATCGCAAAAGAGTAGCTCCTTTTCAAGTAAACAAACAACCTTACCCTTTTCTCTCGTAGTCACAACAGCTTAATCTGATCCAACTACTATCAAATCGAATTTGTCTAATGATTCTTTCAGAAAGAGAGTCATTTTACCCAAAAAGTGATGTAGGCTTTTGATGTAGTTAAGCCAAGTTCACTTAAAAGAGTAATATGTTTTCTACAATGGTATGACATTTTACGCATGTAAAGCTAGCATTGTAAAGTGAGCAGAATTCAATTTTTTTTTGCTCAAAGTAAAGTGCTTATTTAGTGCCAAAATTGCCCTTGCCAGGTGCCGGAAAAATGATACAATGCTAGCTCCAGGTAAAGAAAAATAACGTAGTATTGTATACACCAAAATAAATAAGTAATCTTAGACATCCTTAACTAATGCTCAATGAATGCTGGTAATATGAAAGAACCAGAAACTCAGTTGAATTCATGGAACAGTCACTAATAAAGTCATATTTGACAAAAGGGTGAATAAGTGTGAAAATCATAGACACAAAGTTAGTGAGGTTAGATTTGTTTTTTTTTTCTTTTTGAAAAAATGGTGAACGAGTATAAAATTCTTAGATGATAAAACTGACGTTGTTATCTTTAAGTTGTGGTCATTTTGCTGAATTTTGAGTAGAAAAACCCTTAAAGCTATAGCTTTTAGACTACAGTCAAAAGCACAGGAACCAATAATTTGATTGGTTAGAAGCGCCACAGACGGTCATGCAAAAATGTCACATTGGGGGAAGGTCATGGTTAGTTCTGGTTAATAATATATTTTTTAAATTTCTTATTAAAACGAACTAAAAAGAAAGATTTACCTAACCATGACCACGACCCCCGCAATGTTTCAGTTTTTGCATACCGTCTGTGGTGGTTGAGGTTCCATAAATTTTATACTCGTTCGCCATTTTGTCAAGAAGGTCGTATCTAAGCTCAGTATCTTTGTGTCTAAAATTTTCACACTCAGTCACCATTTTGTTAAAAAATTATTTATTAGTACCTAATCGTGCCCGTTCGATGATTTTAATTGAGTTTCTGTACTCCTCTCATATTATCAGCACTCATTAAGAACTAATTAGGGACGCCTAAGATTACTTATTTATTTTGTTTTTGAGTGGATTTTTCGTGTATACAATGCTAGCTTTATCTGGAGCTAGCATTGTATCGTTTTTCCGAGACCTAGGCACTAAATTAGCAATAAACCAGCACTATATTTTGAGGAAAAAAAAGAATTCGGCTTACTTTACAATGCTATCAATACGTTAATATTTTTGGTCACCAAAAATACATCTACTATCTGCATTTTACTTAATTCAGTCGAGCCAGCTTTGTGCTCCACATTCCAGCTCTCCCGATATCCATTTTATTGTCAATAAAAAAGTGATAAAAAAAATAGTACGAAATTAAACAATACAACTGCAAACAAAACAACATAACGGTTTTAAGTAAAAGGTATATATTTTTTTAAATATGCATCAAATTTCAAAAATTTGTTTTAATAAATTAAATTAAAGCGTACGGTTTTATAAAATAAATTAGTGTGACTACTAGCCTTTTTAAAAATACGTATAATACTGGTAAATAGTAAAAACACACACTAATGCAGAAACATATCAATAGAAGAAAAATGTTAAGTAATCAATCACTGTAAAGATGTCGAAAATAGTGATGAGCTGTCAGCTTCTCAAAGAAGGCATATAGCTCTTTATTGGTAATGCAAACAAGATATCATGTAGGGATGTATGTGACGACTTCGATATTTAAATTTTATGAGACTTACAGAAACAGGAAGACTAAGACAAATATATTAAGATAAAAATACGGGGCATAATACAAATGACATTTACCAAGGCTTATATTCTTTGACATAAATATGGTATGGGTAGTAATATATTAAGTGGCATTATCCTGAAAATAGGATTTTATGGATTGGTTTTTATTTTCATTTTATTATTGGTTTGAGTATTTTTAGAAATATAATTTCACTATTTTTATTGAACAAATATTGATTTAAAATTGTGTTAAAGTTTAAGGGAAATATGGTAGTTATTTAAAAATATTTTATTAATTGAATCTATTGGACAAGTCCATACATTTCACACTAATAGATGTATCAAAATAAATTGTATTAATAGTGGTTACTTTCGGTTTCACAGGAAATGGCATCGGTTTAAAATTTTTCAATATACAATCCAAAAATTTGCAACAAACAAAAAGCTTTTTAATTGCAATTTGTCAATTTTTTTATATAAAAGTTGGTGCATAGTTTCAAACTCTATTACCACTAGTTAGTTTTATTAAAAAATGGAATGTAAAGAGTAGGTCAAATAAACCAAAAACTGTTTAACAGTAAAGTAGCATTATTTCTAATAATACAACAAAATTTTTAATAAAGTCATGGCCTTTATTCAGATTTTGATTTTTCTCCCTTTTAAGTTTTAATTAATCAACCGTATACGACGCACATATTTGTTATTCTGATTTAATTTTTTTTACCCAATGTCCTCAGGGCCAATTCTAGAGGAGGGCGAAAACGCGCCCCGCACGTGGACGGCCAAATTATTATCAACCATTTTAAAAAGACCAGGAATAAATAAACCTGCCCAATTTCCCAAAAGCCTGAATTTCCTAAAATCCGACAAAGAAAAAAACCTATTTGACTACTAGCACAAAATTAGTATCTTCTTTGCTACTAGTCTAGTACATACATATACCTTTTCGACTACTACTACAAGATGAATATATCGTAGTACCTAAACAAAAATTTAAAGTTGATTTTTATTTTCAAATTTTAAATATCCCAATCAATTCGGTATGTTACCGTTCTGATTTATCGGGGAGCTGCTTTGCATTATTTAGTTTTTATTAAGGTTTTGTTCTAAAAATACAAAAAATCTTTAAAAAAGCTGCTTTGATTTAGACATTTAACTAATTAAAGATGATAAAACCGAAAGGGACTTAGACGGTATAGGTAGAACTGCGCAGTGAGCTATTGTCTTTTCGAGATTTATTTCCCGACGCTTGTAGGTTGAAGCTAAGTAATATAAATGTTAAATCATTTTAGTAAGTCAGGATTTAACATCATATTTTTCTAATTTCATTATACCACTAAGAATTTTTTACCAATTAGTTAGGTGAAAAAAGTTTTCAAAATTAAAATTATATAAAAACTCTTTAAGATCGACATTATTTTACATATATCGATATCCCTACAGTGTGCTTACAAATGTACCTACATATTTTTAACTTTGGTAAATTTTTTATTTTTAATATTTGGAGGACCCTGTGTGGGCTAAAATTGTTGTACATTGTGGCTTTATCCGACCTTTATATGTTTTCCAACTGACATTCTTTAAAAACCTTATGGTTATACATCATAGATTACCTACATTTTGATCCGCAGTGGCAAGAAGCATTTTTCGGAGAAAACCAGGACGCCGTCAACAAATTCTTTCCTATAATGCGGATAGTTTTTTGGAGCTTGCGCACAAACCGGTTTTTCACCCATGAAATTTAACTTTTGTTTCGCGCAGGTTATAACATTGGCAATCCATCGAGATCAGTGTTATACATCCACTGTACTCACAGTAGTTTCTCAGTGTAGCTTTTGCCGCTAAGCGACGTATGTTTAACTGATTTACTCGCTTTAACACACGCTGCTTAACTAAATCCCTTTAGTCTGTAGGGGGAAAGAGAAGCAAATGACAACCTGTATCGGATATCCTCGGGCGTGTTTGTGCTAATAGCAGTGACTTTACTATGAGTTATTTGTACAGTGTTACAGCTATAGGCCATGTCGATTATGGTAAGACACCCTGTATAGATTTTTGAATGTACTTTTCTTAATATTCTAATGTTTTCTTTTAAAAGTTACTAAATATTAATTTGGTACCTAAAACTATCGACAAGACCATAACCTAAAAAAAAAAAAGTAATCAAAAATTTAATTATAAAGTTTAATTAAGTGTAAAGTTCTTTTAGTAGAATTTAATTTAAATTTACCTAACACAAAAAAAAAATCGTAATTCAAATCAATTTGATTGGACCTAAGAGGACGTTTTTAGTTGTATACAGGATGTCCAGAAAAGTTACGTCGTAAATGATAGTGCTGATAGAGTAAGCGAAAATAATGTTAGTACTTCATATAATATAGAAAATGTTCTATTGCGCTTTGTTGGGAAATTATATTGACCTTCAAAGTTAGAATAAAGAAATTATATTAAATTTACAACTTTTGAACGTATGCTGCTATATCAATTATATTTGGGCTACCAAACTTACTTATAATAATGCTTCTTTTCGTAGGTGAGGAGCTGTTGAGTAATTTATGATTATACAGGGTAGGACAACTTTTCTTTGTTTACTGTATGCAAGTTTACAAACTTAACATTTTGCTTTTATCGCTAGATTTTAATTTTCGTGTGTCAATTTCACTTCAAAAATGGTATTTTCGCATCATTTTTTTTTAAGTTTAATTTTTAAATTGATGCGTTCAAAAATAAAAGAAATCCCCCTTCTGCATGCACTGTTGGGTTACAGTGTTTATTTACCACACATTATTTAAATTTAGTTTTATGTTTTTAAACGTAAATTTCATTGGTAAATAAATATAAGTGTAATTACTATTTACTATTTAATATGGTGGGAAAAATCATGTTTGGTAGGGTAATTATAAAATAGGGGGAATACAATTTGTTAATGACAGCACTTTTCAGGGTGTTCCTAAAGTTGATTAATATATTATAATTTAAAATCTTATAAAACTGATAAAAAAAGTCGATTAACCAAAAAACATTGATAAAAAACCTTACAAAAAAAATAAATTAAAAAAATAAATAGAATTTGCTTAACATGTTTTATGCAAATTTGGATTGATGAACTATTTGATAAGCACATGTCAGGGTGTACGTGCAGTTCGTGTTTGCCAAATATCTTCAGTTTTTTTTTTTTGTTAACATTAATTACACATATAGTCTACCATTGCTTCTACCTATGTTTGGAGCATGCACAGACAATCTTTCAGCTTCTACAAAATAACAAAGTTCTGCTGCTGTCTACCAACCAGAACTAACCAGGACTAAAACATTGGTAAAAAATTTTTAGAAAATGAACTGAAGTTTGACAAAAAAATTTTGAGATAAATTTTTCATATTTGACAAACGTGTTTGACTAAAAATTTGATCGTTTACCGGCTGCTTTAGCAATGTGATCTTATACAATAAGGATATTAAAAGTCCTCTCTTTCTTTATCCTTTAAATAGGACAAAATTTAAAGTACTCTTTGGCATAAAAATAATTTCGGTAACGTGGCCTAGTACCAAGGGGACACTAGCAACTTTTTTCAAATGGAAAAGAGGGTCATGTAGCACCTCGTTTAAAAGGCTCTTTGATTCTCTACTTAACGCCACCTTGTTTTTGAAAATCAGTCCAGCTGCTCCGGACTATTTAAAATTTGACTTAAACACTGTTTAAACAGTGCGGTTTTAATGGCATTGGCTAATAAGCCTAGAACGTTGTAAAGAAAAGATGCTGATGCCACCTTGGCACAAGGCCAAGTGACGAAAAATATTTGTATACCAAAAAAAAGTTTACGTATTACCATTTTACCTAAATTTTATCCGACTATAATATCTTGTCGTATTTTTAAGATTATGAGGAAGACAACTTTTCAAAACCGCACTATATATACAAATTGGAGCTAAACTTTAAACGTTTTTAATTCTAGAACAATTAAATCGATTTAAAAAAAAATGATAATAAGTAAAAAATTAAAAGCCTTTAAAACAAGATCCTACATGACCCCCTTTCAATTTGAAAAAAGTTGCTAGTGCCCCCTGGCACTTGGCGTCGTCACCTAAACTATTTTTATATATAATCTAGCTTTTGCCTGCGGCTTCGCATGCGTTAAATTTGCAGTAAAAGAATTCCCCTTTCCTGTACCGTGAAGATTTTGAATATTATTATATACATATAAACCTTTCTCTTGTAATACTCTATCTATAAAAAAAACGCATTAAAATCCGTTAAATAGTGATAAGAAACTTAATAAAGAAAATGGTACTCCCTGTGTATATAATAATAATTATTTTGCCAATCTTTATATTTAAGCAATTTTGTAAACCTCTAGATGGTTTAATTACATAGTTAGAATGCATTTTAGTTGTAAGGGTTTTTATATAACATCTTTTTGATCCACCCTGTGTGGCAATACTATTTTTTTATAAACCATAGAAACCTGTGCACAATTCCTATAAACACTTTTTTCAAATTGCAATAGTAACGTCAATATTGAATTTTAAATGTAAACTATTATTTAAACAGTCTGTATATGATTTTTTTATATTATTATACATTTAAACCTTCCTTTTAATTAGTCTATCTATTAAAAAAAACGCATCAAAATCCGTTGAATAATATCGAATTTTAAATGTAAACTATTTTTTAAAACACTCTGTATAAGTTTTTTTATTATACTTATAAACCTTTCTCTTGAATTACTTTATCTATTTAAAAAACGCATCAATATCCGTTGACAATAGTAACGTCAATATCGAATTTTAAATGTAAACTATTTTTTAAACACCCTGTGTATGATTTTTTTGGTATTATTATACATATAAACCTTCCTCTCAAATCACTATATCTATTTAAAAAAAACGTTTTAAAATCCGTTGAGAATATAAACGTCAATATCGAATTTTCAATGTACACTATTTTTTAAACACTATGTATATGCTCTTTTTTGACATTATTATACATATAAACCTTTCTCTTGAATCACTCTATCTATTTAAAAAAAAGACGCATTAAAATCCATTGAGAATAGAAACGTCAATATCTAATTTTAGTTATAGTTTATCTACTGTTTGCAGATTATTGCATTGTCATGGGTCCTTAATACGTGTGCAAAGTTTCAAAGAAATCGAATAGCTGGAAGTTGGTTAAAATTAGGCTCAAAGATTCCGTTACATAGGCAGCCAGATAGATAGTTACAACCCAGTTAATAAAAGCGTGTTAAAAAACGCACTTAAATCCGTTGAGAATATAAACGCCAATATCGAATTTTCGATGTAAACTATTTTTTAAACACTCTTGTCTTTTTTGACATATACGTATAATTGAATTACTCTATCTATTAAAAAAGGCATCAAAATCCATTGACAATAGTAACGTCAATATCGAATTTTAAATGTAAACTATTTTTTAAACACTCTGTATATGTTTTTTTTTTTTGGTATTATTATACATATAAACCTTCATCTTGAATCACTCTATCTATTAAAAAACGCATTAACTCACAAACAAAGTTACAAACTTTACCTCTTGATATAGATATAGATATAGATATAGATATAGATATAGATATAGATATAGATATAGATATAGATATAGATATAGATATAGATATAGATATAGATATAGATATAGATATAGATATAGATATAGATATAGATATAGATATAGATATAGATATAGATATAGATATAGATATAGATATAGATATAGATATAGATATAGATATAGATATAGATATAGATATAGATATAGATATAGATATAGATATAGATATAGATGTAGATACAGATACAGATACAGATACAGATATAGATATAAATAAATTAAACCGATCTCGGTATCTTGTCCCATTCAAAAGATAAAGGGGAGGACCTGTATAGCTGAATTCAAAGATGCAGAGTAAAGAGCGATCTTTTTATGGGTATATTTAGAAAACCCAAAAATCCCATTTTCAATATTTTTTTCTAAAAAGCCCCATTAATTTATTAATAAAATCTTTGTACATACAAAACGATGAAAATCGATTTCAGGCCCCAAATTTAGGCCTTGAATTTTTATAATAAAGAATATGGCAAACCAAGCACTTTTATTGAATTGCTAATAAACATGTCTAAGAAGCTTGTGTCAAAATTTAAGAGTGATCAGTTAAGTAGTTTTCGAGAGTACTGTTTTGAGAACAACTTTATTAAAGTTTTAAGAAACCTATACACTAAGTTGAAAAAATTTTACAAATAAGCGCTTCAGTCCAAAACTATTTGACGAATAAAATTTAAATTTTCAAAAAATATACTTAAGTACATGTGTACACGAAATATGCTAAAACAAAACATCGATTTTTTTTAATCGCAATTGGATATATCCCGTTAATTGTATGTAAATATTCTGTAATAGATATTTTTATTTGCTTCCGCTCGCTGGTAACTGCAATACTATAAACGTTTTCCTTATTTTAAAAAGAACATTTTAGGTTTTACTGCTGGTATTATATAAATTTAATACCAAAAGCTTGTAGCTTTAAAGTTAACAAAAGGTATAAAACTGACGGCTTTTCTTTGTTCATCTTACGATAAATTAAGGTGTTTAAAAGATTTCTCGCGTGAATTTTTTCTTACTGCAATTTTTCTATTTTTGAAAAATGCTGCAATTTTTCTTGATGCAAGAAAAATACGACAGACTTGCTATATTTTTCTTGCAACACTCCCATACCTAAATCCAAATAAGTCGGGTAACTAGTATTTTAATTTGTACTATTCGCTTGACTAAAATCTTCTTTTTTTTAATGCTATTAAATTTTTTTAGCTTCTTTTTTCTATGTATCTCTTGTTTAGCACCTAAATAAATCAAAATAACGTTTTATATGTCTAGTTTAGTATTTAAGTCTATAAGTGCTAAGGAGCGAAGTGTAGTAATTATTTTAATTTTTTCTAACAAAACTAGTTCTCCTAATCACTTAAGTAATATTTTTCGCATAATCCTTTAAAAAAATATATAGAATTAATAATTTCAAGAATTGAACTTAATAGTTGGGAACTTATAAAAGATGTACTTTATTAAACATTTTCCGATCACAGATCAATTGATCCAAGACTTATTAAACTTAGAACCCTTTAAAAATGAAAGTCCTTTATTATTTGGTATGAGAATACAAGATTGTAAAAGCTTGCTTTTTGCCAAATTAAATGCTAGTCCAGAATCAGTAGAAGTTAAAAGAACCAAAATTGATCATTACGAATCTTTTGCTCTTAAAACTTTTTAAATGGTTTACCTTACAACTTACAATTAGTAACGCGTCTAAAACATCCTAATAACTTAGAACAAGCTATGTCTTATGTGCGTGAAGAAGAAAATTTTATTTCCTTTACAAATGCTCAATATTCAAATTTTAAACAACCAATTATTCAAAATAAAAATCAAAGATTTAATATACCCCAATATAGACCAATTGAGACCTATATACCAAGACAAACCTATATACCACAACAGACTTACATACCTCAAATGTTTAATTACCAGAGACCTTTTTCTAGCTTTCCACAACAAAATAATTTTAATAATTTTACGCAACAAAATAATCCTTTTGCTCAAAGACCTAATTTTTCACAGCCTAATTCGTCATTCAGTCAACAAGGACCGAATTTTTCCAATAATAATAACTCTCAAAATACTTTTAGAAACCAAGGTTTTGCGCAGCAAAGACCTCAGAATTTTAATCAGCAAAGACCCCCTTTTAATAATTTTGCTATATTTTTCTTGCAACACTCCCATACCTAAATCCAAATAAGTTGGGTAACTAGTATTTTAATTTGTACTATTCGCTTGACTAAAATCTTCTTTTTTTTTTTAATGCTATTAAATTTTTTAGCTTCTTTTTTTCTATGTATCTCTTGTTTAGCACCTAAATAAATCAAAATAGCGTTTTATATGTCTAGTTTAGTATTTAAGTCTATAAGTGCTAAGGAGCGAAGTGTAGAAATTATTTTAATTTTTTCTAACAAAACTAGTTCTCCTAATCACTTAAGTAATATTTTTCGCATAATCCTTTAAAAAATATATTTTTGTCTTCACCAATAGAGTTAACACCTTTAAATTATATTAAAAAAATATAACATTACATGTTATACAGCGTCGCAAAAAAGAATGTTACAAAATTTTTTTCTTTAAAGTAAACCAGTTGGCATATTTGAAGGCTATTTTTAATTTTAAATATTTTTTCTATATAAAAATGTTGGATATTATAAAAAGTAAAGGTACATCCCTCTTGAGCAAAATTAATATTATTTTTAAGTTTTAGACCATGCAAAACTTTTTATAAAGATTTTATTTTTTCGTAAAATTATATAATAATAAAAAGTTTTCCATATGGTGCGAACTTAAGTAGACACACTGTATAATTAAGGAAAGTATGATATACACAAAAATGTAAACTTTACTTGTAAGTTCGGTTATGGCGGCATTCTAAATCGTTTATTTAAAATTCAAAAGCAGTTTTAAAGTGCCATACCTAATGATTTAATTTCCTATACCGGATGCCCCTATTCTATGGCTCACCCTGCATACTTTTTTATTTATAAGCAATAAGCATAATATTAAAATAAAATTTGGACGTAGCTATATCACATAGAAAAATGCATTGTTTCACGTACATGATTGTTTTCTATTACTTCCGGTTTGGCCGGAAACGACTCTTGGTTTTTTTTTAAACCAAGCCCCAAGCCCCTGGTATATTATTGCTTATTTGAATTATTAAAAATGTTATTTTGAGTATTATGACAATATGACAGTACATTTACAACTTTTTGACATCAAACCTCTAATTTTTGTTTTTAATCTAGAGTGCCACAAATACATTTAAACGACAAATTTAGGAATAAATAATCATGGAAAAATAGATGTGACGATCTTTTGTTTTTTACAGCCTCTACAGACTTGTCTAAAGTTTGTTACATCGTATTTATGATATTAAGTAAGCTTTTTTAAATGGATGGCTCACTATGATAGCTAAAAATAGTTTTTTTTGCCAACGATTTGGTAACATTTTGACATTTGAAATGTCTTTTCCATTTAAATAGGTAAAAATATACCAGGTATCTTATTTAAAATAAGAAACTTAGGGTCGGTTTGGATAAACCGGAAGTGACAGAGAACAATGCATATTTACGTGTTATAACTATGTTATAAATTTTATTTTAAAATCTTAAATAGTAAAAAAGTGGTAGGGGTATATTTAAAATATTTTTTTATAAATGTCCGCCATTTTGATTCAACAGGTCAGGGATCACATGTAGAAGGCAACTTTTAAAAACTGCACTGTATGTACAGGGTGGCGCATTTTGTTGACTTTGTACGGTAGAGGGAAAACTAAAAGAAATAGAACAAATCTGATTGCGCAATCTCGACTTCGATTTTTGAAACAACTTCAGTGGTTAAACTAAATCATGGCTAACTCGATTTGTTTTGAAGATACAGCGTGTTTTACAAATTTTGTCACTTTGGCCAGGCACTTGTAACTCGCTTGATATTAGAAGTAGAAAAAAATGTAAATGGAAAAGTTTTAGAGATTATTCCATTGACTTTTATTTTAAAGTAATAACACAAAACTGGGTTTTTTTAATGAAACACTCTGTATATATTTTATCATCAGTTGAAAGGTCTCTTTAAAATCTATAAGAAATACTATTTTACTAAGTTTATTTTGTTGTGTTTGTGTTTATTATATTACCGTTGTAAAGATATTTCAAAAGGTTTAGGAAAATACCACATTACATAATATATTTATCTCTTATACTTTTGGAAATATGGCCATATGAATCTAAAAAATAGTAGATATACGCATTAAGATTTGAAAGCTCATAATTCCGAAACTGTTGGAGGAAATTATTTTAAATTTGGTATACTCTTAAAGCTTTTTAAATTGTCTTTTTAATGATCGTAAAATATACAGGGTGTTTTATTTTTAAAACGCCATTTTATTGTCGCATTCCTGACGATGGCTATATTTCCGAAACTATGACCAACTAAATATACTAGGTGTAGTATTTTTTACGGCTTTTAAGGAGATCTTTTAATTGGCGATGAAATATACAGGGTGTTCTATTTTAAAAACCCAACTTTTTGTTATAACTTTAAAATAAAAGTCAATAGAAGAAATATGGGTATGCCACTGTTTAGGCACTTACATCAAGCGAGTAAGTGCCTAAACAAATTGACAAAATTTGAAAAACACTCTGTATCTCTAAAACGAATCAAGTTCGCCTTGATTTAAATTTCACCATTAAATTTGTTTCAGAAATCAAAATCGAGATTGCGCAATCAGAATCGTTCTAGCTCTTTTAGTTTTCGCTATACTGTACAAAGTCAACGAAAATGCTCCACCCTGTACAAATTGGCCCTAAACTTCAATCGCTTGTAACTCCAGAACGAATAGGCCGATTTTAAGAGTAAAACGGTGATAAGTAGTGAATCCAAGGGCCTTTAAAACGAGGTGCTACATGATCCTCCTTTCCATTTGGAATAACAAAGTTACTAGTGCCCTTCTGGCACTAGGCCACGTGACTCAATCATTTTTATGCCAAAAGTAGCCTAGTGACATCCTTCTATCCAATTTTTTTACCGGATCTCAATATCTTGTCCCATTTAAAAATAAAGGGGGAAGGACTTTATTATCCCCTCTGTATAATCATTAGCAACCAGTATAATCAATAACAAAACATACTGAATTACGCAATGTTGAACAGCTGCTAAGTAGACATAGAGCATAATTAGCAAGAAGTTGGCAACATTTATGCAATTAAATTGAAGCCTTTGGTACAATAAATCAAATTATCTATACGAACTGAGGATCTATAATAAGAATAATTGATGGCGTTGTTAGTATAATCTAGATGGGATGACATTAAACAGTATAATAAACAAAATTTTGATCTAAAAAATGAAATATAAACAGGGTAACTCAAAAAGTTTTGAAACAAATTGGATTATTTTGTTATTGTTGAGAATAAACAAAAATTTAATAATAAATTGTGACCAACAAATGACCCATACAAAATTTTGACAGTGTTTCGTTACTACCGGTATGGCATGACATCTAAAAACCAAATATCCAGTTAAACTGTTTTTACTCCACATTTCTTTTTATGCAAGACATTGGGATGGCTTTAATTACAACAAAAGAGCAGATATTTTTGCGAAACTTGAGATTTGGCGATAAAATTTGATCAAATTCACAAAAATTCCTCTAATGGTAGGGGAACCAAAAGGGAAATTCGAGATTTACCACAGCGTGGCAGATTTAATGTACCGAAGGATACCTTGTACCCGGTTAAGTACCTCCACCAAATATTAACCCTGTATACAGGGCTGATCATAAAAAAGAAAAATATATCCATCAGAAATTTTCGAGCGCATCAGATTAAGATATGGTAAGTTAATTACGTGCTTAACAGTGTATATTCCACTTATCTGACAATTTAAGAGTGACATGACGTAGAGAAAGCGGAGGGCTACAACGTTATAAATAAAATGCAATTTTAACGCTCTTGAGCGCAGCGTGGCTATTTTTTTATTTTTTGAAGAAATTTCTTTAAAGAAAATAATTAAGGAATAACGAAAATATATAATCCGATAAAATCCGAACGATTTTTACAAGCCCAAATAATAACAGTATTTTTGGGATATTTACAAATCTATAGCCGCTTTTCATACCGATAAAAAGGTATACAAAATATAACATTTTTTTCTTCTTATATATGACTCTTAAGTTAATCCCCATTTAGCATTGTGGGCCCCTGTATATAAAATTAACATTTTTTGTTCGTAAATTATAATTTTTACAAGCAAAACTTTTTATGATGAATTTTTTCAAAAATTATATTTTTGGTTCATTTGTCCTCTTGTAAACCCCATCGGTGGACAGTCTGTAGAACTAATCTGTAAACACAGCATACATACAGCGTGTCTACTTAAGTTCGCACCATAAAGAAAACTTTCCTATGATTAATTTTACAAAAAAAAAGTTTTTAATAAAAGTTTTGCATGGTCTAACACCTCAAATGCAATCATCAGTTATTAATTTTGCAGTGGTATACGAGGTATATGTCCAAAACTGTAAATTTTGCTCAAGAGAAAAGTACCCTTTTTTAACACGCTTTTATTAACTTGGGTTGTAACTATCTATCTATCAATCTATCTATCTGGCTGCCTATGTAACGGAATCTTTGAGCCTAATTTTAACCAACTTCCAGCTATTCGATTTCTTTGAAACTTTGCACACGTATTAAGGAAACATGACAATGCAATAATCTGCAAACAGTATCCCGTTATCTTTTTTTGGATCGCCAGGAAAAAAATCCATTATATTATAAAAACAACACCTTGGTTGCCATCTGTTGGCAACATTTCAAACTTTGCTATTAAATGAAGAAGAAATTTTTAGTGGGTTGCAATATGTTGGCAACGGTCCAAACATTGCCTGATTGCCATCTGTTGGCAAAATTTCAAACTTTGCTACTTAATGAAGAAGAAATTTTTAGTGAGTTGCAATCTGTTGGAAAAATTTTAAAATTTGTTACTCTTGTTCATTAAAAATTTTTTCGCCATTTTGTCAAGAGTAGCAGAAACTGAAAAATGAAAAATAATTAATAGTTTAAAAAAACTAAAAAACACGCTTTTATATGCAATCGAACTAAAAATTAGAAAATAATTTTTCATTAAAAAAAAATATTGTCATTTCATAGTAAAAAGCGTTAGGGTGATAAATATATTAAATGTTATAATTATTATATTTGCAAATATCTATGATGGAAAAGTTATGAAAAAATAGTAAAATGCACCACACTTTTTGCATGAAATACAATATTCTTAATGAAAAATTATTTTCTAATTTTTGGATAATGCACATATATGTGTTTTTTTTAATGATTAATTATTATATTATTTTAATTTTTAGTATAAAGAAAGGATGTGCAGGATAAAAATAGCGTGTCAAATATGCAAGTTGTTCAGTTTCAAGAAACTATTAACTTTTTTCGTTCATAATTAATTTATTATACTTATTTCAGAAATGTCTAGATAAAGGTAATGATTTTTCGACGTTGTCACGTTCAACTATCGTCTGTAAACCGACTTTGCAGACAAACCGATTTTTTTTGTGACATTTGAAAGGTATTTTTAATTCTCTAACATCTTCTTCTTACAAAAATTTTCGATAGAATAAAAAATAAGGGTACTTTCCTATTGAGCAAAATTCATATTTTTTGTCATACCTTGTATACCACTGCAAAAAAATCATATCTGATGGTTGCATTTTAGGTTTTAGGCCATGCAGAACTTTTTATAAAGAATAACTTTCTTTCGTGAAAATAATAATAAAAATGGTTTCCATATGGTGCGAACCTAAGTTGACTAGATACTGTATATGTTTTCTAAAACTTGCCGTTCAAACTTACTTTTGATCACATCAAATTTGCTCCTGTAAGGGCAGTCAAGTTACAGTGGCAGCCATTTTGTTTATATTTCACCAGCACAAGTAATTATATGAAAAGTGTTTTTAAATATTTTATTAAGAAAGAATATTTACTTTTGTTAAAGTTTTTAAGTACTTTGCATTCTTTAAAAATATATTCACCTTAATACTATTACATGGTTAAACACAATTAAATTTAAACATAACCTTTAATTAGGTTATAATTAAATGATGTTAGTTCTATACCCCTTACGTAATAATTATCTCACTGCTGTTTTTTTAATGTCACTTTTCTTTTTTTTTTAATAACACTGATCTGAACACCTTGTTTGTAAAGTTTAATCAAAAGAAGCCTCAGATAAATCCTTTACTTGCGGCAAATTTAATGCATAATTCTTGGATTTATGGTTGGCAGTTAGTCGGCGAAGAGCAAATGCTTATTAATATTAAGCGAAAGATTAGCAAATATAAAGAAAAATAATAACTAGTTGCTTAAAATATTTTTAAGGACAATATCTTTTAACCTAATTTGTACAAAATTATTTCTTTTTATGTCCTAAATTAAGAATAAGCTCAAAAACCTTTGGCGTTTTTTAATAGCTACTTAGGTCACTGGGCGAGAAGTGACATATTGTAATACAGGGTTAAGATGCTTACAGAAGAGGCTACAAAGAAGTCATGTTTCGAGTAGACTTTTTCTACAGAACCAAAAATATTAAATTCATAATGTTGTCATAAATCGACATTATAACTAACTATTATTATTATTAGTTAGTTTAGAATTATTTTATTACATGCTTTTTAGATACATACATTTTCCAACATACCGCCTATGTAGTATCAAATTATTCGAAATTAAATTTTCTTTAACCCTTTTTAGGGCAAAAGATATTTTTTCCTCAAAATTGATTTATATTTAGTTGGGGTGTTCTGTAGGTTATAAGGATCATGTGTGTACCTTTGACAAATCTCTACATGACGTATGAGCCAAAATATTTCAAAATAAGATGCAATTACATGAACATTTATAGTATAATATTATGTTATTAAAATGTATTTACTGAAAAATATGAAATAAACAACGATTTTTACAGTACGTATAATCAAAAAACTATAACAAAAATAAAAGAAAACACTACATTTACACAAAACTCGTCATTAAAAAAAATGCGCTCTTTTTGTTTTTTTTTTGGTACGTTAACGTTCTTTGGGAGAATATATTCTCACTAAACAACATACAACTTAAATTTTCGTCTTGCTAAAAGAGACTGCAACTTGCCAAAACTCAAATATCATTAGTTATGACATAGTTATGACATGCTTGATCTGGTGGGGATAAGGGGGTATACTTATAGCCACTGGTTCTTCTAAAATATTTTGGTTGGAAATTATTATTCTAAGACTTATAAAGGGTTAAGGATATGCTAACGATTTAACCTCGTTCCATTTGAAAAAAATAGGGTATGACCATAAATAGAATTTTGCAAACTTTGACTATGCAGTGAGATAAAAAATGGCTACTTGACTTAAAATAAACCATTTTAAAAAATAAATTTTTGACAGAA